>CM055818.1:41154651-41204952 GCA_029582265.1 Zoroaster sp. YZ-2022
TGCAGGTTGTTTATTCAAAGTTACAACCAAACATCAGTTGCAGTTTTTAAAAAATGAGCAATTTTATGTTTATTTATTTAGTTTTTTTTTACATTTTACTTTTGGGACATTTTTCATCAGAGGAAGAAAAAAAGGGAAAAGGTAAAGGTCAGATTGGGGTAAACTTTGTTGAAATATTTTTGGACAATTAACGATCTGTACAATGGTTCAAAGATAGTGAATTTACCTCTTGTGGATGATTTTGTTTAAATATTAAACTTTGACTTCCGGTTTGGACAGGAAGTAAGGTCAAATTAAGTCCACCTTTTGTAAATATTTTTCGACAAGTAACGCTCTGTACAACGGTGCAAAATTGTGAATTTACCTCTTGTGGTTGTTGAGGCACGATTTTTGTTAATATTAAAATTTGACTTCCGGTTTGGACAGGAAGTAAGGTCAAATTGGGGTCACCTTTGTGTAAAATTGTTTTGACAATTAACGATCTGTACAATGGTACAAAAATTTTCAATTTACCTCTTGTGGTTGTTGAGATATGATTTTTTTAAATATTAAACTTTGACTTCCGGTTTGGACAGGAAGTAAGGTCAAATTGGGGTAATATTTTGGCAAATATCTTTTGACAATTAACGATCTATACAATGGTACAAAAATTTTGAATTTACCTCTTGTGGTTGTTGAGATATAATTTTTTTAAATATTAAACTTTGACTTCCGGTTTGGACAGGAAGTAAGGTCAAATTGGGGTCACCTTTTTGTAAATATTTTTTGAAAATTAACGATCTGTACAATGGTATAAAAATTGTGAATTTACCTCTTCTGGTTGTTGAGATATGATTTTTTTAAATATTAACTTTGACTTCCGGTTTGGACAGGAAGTAAGGTCAAATTGGGGTCACCTTTTGTAAATATTTTTGAAAATTAACGATCTGCACAATTGTATAAAATTGTGAATTTACCTCTTCTGGTTGTTAAGATATGACTTTTTACATATTAAACTTTGACTTCCGGTTTGGACAGGAAGTAAGGTCAAATTAGGGTCACCTTTTGTAAATACTTTTTGACAATTAACGATCTGTACAATGGTACAAAAAATGTGAATTTACCTCTTGTGGTTGTTGAGATATGATTTTAAAATATTAAACTTTCACTTCCGGTTTGGACAAGTAAGGTCAAATTGGGGTCACCTTTTTGTAAATATTTTTGACAATTAACAATCTATACAATGGTGCAAAAATGTCAATTTACCTCTTGTGGTTGTTGAGATATGATTTTTAAATATTAAACTTTGACTTCCGGTTTGGACAGGAAGTAAGGTCAAATTGGGGTCATCTTTTGTAAATATTTTTGACAATTAACGATCTGTACAATTGTACAAAATTGTGAATTTACCTCTTGTGGTTGTTGAGATATGATTTTTAAACATTAAACTTTGACTTCCGGTTTGGACAGGAAGTAAGGTCAAATTGGGGTCACCTTTTTGTAAATATTTTTTGAAAATTAACGATCTGTACAATGGTACATAAATTGTGAATTTACCTCTTGTGGTTGTTGAGATATGATTTTTTAAAATATTAAACTTTCACTTCCGGTTTGGACAGGAAGTAAGGTCAAATTGGGGTCATCTTTTTGTAAATATTTTTTGACAATTAACGATCTATACATTGGTGCAAAAATTGTGAATTTACCTCTTGTGGTTGTTGAGATATGATTTTTTAAACATTAAACTTTGACTTCCGGTTTGGACAGGAAGTAAGGTCAAATTGGGGTCACCTTTGTGTAAATATTTTACGACAATTAACAATCTATACAATAGTGCCAAAAATGTGAATTTACCTCTTGTGGTTGTTGAGATATGATTTTTGTTAAATATTAAATTTTGACTTCCGGTTTGGACAGGAAGTATGGTCAAATTGGGGTCACCTTTGTGTAAATATTTTTCGACAATTAACAATCTATACAATGGTGCAAACATGTGAATTTACCTCTTGTGGTTGTTGAGAAATGATCTTTTTAAATATTAAACTTTGACTTCCCGTTTGCACAGGAAGTAAGGTCAAATTAGTCACCTTTTGTAAATATTTTTGACAATTAACGATCTGTACAATGGTACAAAATTGTGAATTTACCTCTTGTGGTTGTTGAGATATGATTTTTAAATATTAAACTTTCACTTCCGGTTTGGACAGGAAGTAAGGTCAAATTAGGGTCATCTTTGTGTACATATTTTATGACAATTAACAATCTGTACAATGGTACAAAAATTGTGAATTTAACTCTTGTGATTGTTGAGATATGATTTTTAAATATTAAACTTTGACTTCCGGTTTGGACAGGAAGTAAGGTCAAATTGGGGTCACCTTTGTGTAAATATTTTTTGACAATTAACAATCTATACATTGGTGCAAAAAATGTCAATTTACCTCTTGTGGTTGTTGAGATATGATTTTTTAAACATTAAACTTTGACTTCAGGTTTGGACAGGAAGTAAGGTCAAATTGGGGTCACCTTTGTGTAAATATTTTTCGACAATTAACAATCTATACAATAGTGCAAAAAATGTGAATTTACCTCTTGTGGTTGTTGAGAAATGATTTTTTAAAATATTAAACTTTGACTTCCGGTTTGGACAGGAAGTAAGGTCAAATTGGGGTCACCTTTTTGTAAATATTTTTTGACAATTAACGATCTGTACAATGGTACAAAAATTGTGAATTTAACTCTTGTGGTTGTTGAGATATGATTTTTTAAATATTAAACTTTGACTTCCGATTTGGACAGGAAGTAAGGTCAAATTGGGGTCACCTTTGTGTAAATATTTTTTGACAATTAGCAATCTATACAATGGTGCAAAAAATGTCAATTTACCTCTTGTGATTGTTGAGATATGATTTTTTAAATATTAAACTTTGACTTCCGGTTTGGACAGGAAGTAAGGTCAAATTGGGGTCACCTTTGTGTAAATATTTTTTGACAATTAACAATCTATACAATGGTGCAAAAAATGTCAATTTACCTCTTGTGGTTGTTGAGATATGATTTTTTTAAATATTAAACTTTGACTTCCGGTTTGGACAGGAAGTAAGGTCAAATTGGGGTCATCTTTTTGTAAATATTTTTTGACAATTAACGGTCTGTACAATGGTACAAAAATTGTGAATTTAACTCTTGTGACTGTTGAGATATGATTTGTTAAATATTAAACTTTGACTTCCGGTTTGGACAGGAAGTAAGGTCAAATTGGGGTCACCTTTGTGTAAATATTTTTTGACAATTAACAATCTATACAATGGTGCAAAAAATGTCAATTTACCTCTTGTGGTTGTTGAGATATGATTTTTGTTAAATATTAAATTTTGACTTCCGGTTTGGACAGGAAGTATGGTCAAATTGGGGTAACCTTTGTGTAAATATTTTTCGACAATTAACAATCTATACAATGGTGCAAACATGTGAATTTACCTCTTGTGGTTGTTGAGAAATGATTTTTTTTAATATTAAACTTTGACTTCCGGTTTGGACAGGAAGTAAGGTCAAATTGGGGTAACCTTTTTGTAAATATTTTTTGACAATTAACGATCTGTACAATTGTATAAAAATTGTGAATTTACCTCTTCTGGTTGTTGAGATATGATTTTTTTAAATATTAAACTTTGACTTCCGGTTTGGACAGGAAGTAAGGTCAAATTGGGGTCACCTTTTTGTAAATATTTTTTGAAAATTAACGATCTGCACAATTGTATAAAAATTGTGAATTTACCTCTTCTGGTTGTTAAGATATGACTTTTTTACATATTAAACTTTGACTTCCGGTTTGGACAGGAAGTAAGGTCAAATTGGGGTCACCTTTTTGTAAATATTATTTGACAATTAACGATCTGTACAATGGTACAAAAATTGTGAATTTACCTCTTGTGGTTGTTGAGATATGATTTTTAAAAATATTAAACTTTCACTTCCGGTTTGGACAGGAAGTAAGGTCAAATTGGGGTCACCTTTGTGTAAATATTTTTTGACAATTAACAATCTATACAATGGTGCAAAAAATGTCAATTTACCTCTTGTGGTTGTTGAGATATGATTTTTTTAAATATTAAACTTTGACTTCCGGTTTGGACAGGAAGTAAGGTCAAATTGGGGTCATCTTTTTGTAAATATTTTTTGACAATTAACGATGTGTATTGTGAATTTACCTCTTGTGGTTGTTGAGATATGATTTTTTAAACATTAAACTTTGACTTCCGGTTTGGACAGGAAGTAAGGTCAAATTGGGGTCACCTTTTTGTAAATATTTTTTGAAAATTAACGATCTGTACAATGGTACATAAATTGTGAATTTACCTCTTGTGGTTGTTGAGATATGATTTTTTAAAATATTAAACTTTCACTTCCGGTTTGGACAGGAAGTAAGGTCAAATTGGGGTCATCTTTTTGTAAATATTTTTTGACAATTAACGATGTGTATTGTGAATTTACCCCTTGTGGTTGTTGAGATATGATTTTTTAAACATTAAACTTTGACTTCCGGTTTGGACAGGAAGTAAGGTCAAATTGGGGTCACCTTTGTGTAAATGTTTTTCGACAATTAACAATCTATACAATAGTGCAAAAAATGTGAATTTACCTCTTGTGGTTGTTGAGATATGATTTTTGTTAAATATTAAATTTTGACTTCCGGTTTGGACAGGAAGTATGGTCAAATTGGGGTCACCTTTGTGTAAATATTTTTCGACAATTAACAATCTATACAATGGTGCAAACATGTGAATTTACCTCTTGTGGTTGTTGAGAAATGATCTTTTTAAATATTAAACTTTGACTTCCCGTTTGCACAGGAAGTAAGGTCAAATTGGGGTCACCTTTTTGTAAATATTTTTTGACAATTAACGATCTGTACAATGGTACAAAATTGTGAATTTACCTCTTGTGGTTGTTGAGATATGATTTTTTTTAAATATTAAACTTTCACTTCCGGTTTGGACAGGAAGTAAGGTCAAATTGGGGTCATCTTTGTGTACATATTTTATGACAATTAACGGTCTGTACAATGGTACAAAAATTGTGAATTTAACTCTTGTGATTGTTGAGATATGATTTTTTAAATATTAAACTTTGACTTCCGGTTTGGACAGGAAGTAAGGTCAAATTGGGGTCACCTTTGTGTAAATATTTTTTGACAATTAACAATCTATACATTGGTGCAAAAAATGTCAATTTACCTCTTGTGGTTGTTGAGATATGATTTTTTAAACATTAAACTTTGACTTCAGGTTTGGACAGGAAGTAAGGTCAAATTGGGGTCACCTTTGTGTAAATATTTTTCGACAATTAACAATCTATACAATAGTGCAAAAAATGTGAATTTACCTCTTGTGGTTGTTGAGAAATGATTTTTTAAAATATTAAACTTTGACTTCCGGTTTGGACAGGAAGTAAGGTCAAATTAGTCACCTTTTGTAAATTATTTTTTGACAATTAACGATCTGTACAATGGTACAAAAATTGTGAATTTAACTCTTGTGGTTGTTGAGATATGATTTTTTAAATATTAAAGTTTGACTTCCGATTTGGACAGGAAGTAAGGTCAAATTGGGGTCACCTTTGTGTAAATATTTTTTGACAATTAGCAATCTATACAATGGTGCAAAAAATGTCAATTTACCTCTTGTGATTGTTGAGATATGATTTTTTAAATATTAAACTTTGACTTCCAGTTTGGACAGGAAGTAAGGTCAAATTGGGGTCACCTTTGTGTAAATATTTTTTGAAAATTAACGATCTGTACAATTGTACAAAAATTGTGAATTTACCTCTTGTGGTTGTTGAGATATGATTTTTTAAAATATTAAACTTTCACTTCCGGTTTGGACAGGAAGTAAGGTCAAATTGGGGTCATCTTTGTGTAAATATTTTTTGACAATTAACGGTCTGTACAATGGTACAAAAATTGTGAATTTAACTCTTGTGATTGTTGAGATATGATTTTTTAAATATTAAACTTTGACTTCCGGTTTGGACAGGAAGTAAGGTCAAATTGGGGTCACCTTTGTGTAAATATTTTTTGACAATTAACAATCTATACATTGGTGCAAAAAATGTCAATTTACCTCTTGTGGTTGTTGAGATATGATTTTTTAAACATTAAATTTTGACTTCCGGTTTGGACAGGAAGTAAGGTCAAATTGGGGTCACCTTTGTGTAAATATTTTTCGACAATTAACAATCTATACAATAGTGCAAAAAATGTGAATTTACCTCTTGTGGTTGTTGAGAAATGATTTTTTTAAATATTAAATTTTGACTTCCGGTTTGGACAGGAAGTAAGGTCAAATTGGGGTCACCTTTTTGTAAATATTTTTTGACAATTAACGATCTGTACAATGGTACAAAAATTGTGAATTTAACTCTTGTGGTTGTTGAGATATGATTTTTTAAATATTAAACTTTGACTTCCGATTTGGACAGGAAGTAAGGTCAAATTGGGGTCACCTTTGTGTAAATATGTTTTGACAATTAGCAATCTATACAATGGTGCAAAAAATGTCAATTTACCTCTTGTGATTGTTGAGATATGATTTTTTAAATATTAAACTTTGACTTCCGGTTTGGACAGGAAGTAAGGTCAAATTGGGGTCACCTTTGTGTAAATATTTTTGACAATTAACAATCTATACAATGGTGTAAAAATGTCAATTTACCTCTTGTGGTTGTTGAGATATGATTTTTTTTAAATATTAAACTTTGACTTCCGGTTTGGACAGGAAGTAAGGTCAAATTAGGTCATCTTTTTGTAAATATTTTTTGACAATTAACGGTCTGTACAATGGTACAACAATTGTGAATTTAACTCTTGTGACTGTTGAGATATGATTTGTTAAATATTAAACTTTGACTTCCGGTTTGGACAGGAAGTAAGGTCAAATTAGTCACCTTTGTGTAAATATTTTTGACAATTAACAATCTATACAATGGTGCAAAAATGTCAATTTACCTCTTGTGGTTGTTGAGATATGATTTGTTAAATATTAAATTTTGACTTCCGGTTTGGACAGGAAGTATGGTCAAATTGGGGTAACCTTTGTGTAAATATTTTTCGACAATTAACAATCTATACAATGGTGCAAACATGTGAATTTACCTCTTGTGGTTGTTGAGAAATGATTTTTTTTAATATTAAACTTTGACTTCCGGTTTGGACAGGAAGTAAGGTCAAATTGGGGTAACCTTTTGTAAATATTTTTTGACAATTAACGATCTGTACAATTGTATAAAAATTGTGAATTTACCTCTTCTGGTTGTTGAGATATGATTTTTTTAAATATTAAACTTTGACTTCCGGTTTGGACAGGAAGTAAGGTCAAATTGGGGTCACCTTTTTGTAAATATTTTTTGACAATTAACGATCTGTACAATGGTACAAAAATTGTGAATTTACCTCTTGTGGTTGTTGAGATATGATTTTTTTAAATATTAAACTTTCACTTCCGGTTTGGACAGGAAGTAAGGTCAAATTGGGGTCATCTTTTTGTAAATATTTTTTGACAATTAACGATGTGTATTGTGAATTTACCCCTTGTGGTTGTTGAGATATGATTTTTTAAACATTAAACTTTGACTTCCGGTTTGGACAGGAAGTAAGGTCAAATTGGGGTCACCTTTGTGTAAATGTTTTTCGACAATTAACAATCTATACAATAGTGCAAAAAATGTGAATTTACCTCTTGTGGTTGTTGAGATATGATTTTTTTAAATATTAAACTTTGACTTCCGGTTTGGACAGGAAGTAAGGTCAAATTGGGGTCACCTTTTTGTAAATATTTTTTGACAATTAACGATCTGTACAATGGTACAAAAATTGTGAATTTACCTCTTGTGGTTGTTGAGATATGATTTTTTTAAATATTAAACTTTCACTTCCGGTTTGGACAGGAAGTAAGGTCAAATTGGGGTCATCTTTTTGTAAATATTTTTTGACAATTAACGATGTGTATTGTGAATTTACCCCTTGTGGTTGTTGAGATATGATTTTTTAAACATTAAACTTTGACTTCCGGTTTGGACAGGAAGTAAGGTCAAATTGGGGTCACCTTTGTGTAAATGTTTTTCGACAATTAACAATCTATACAATAGTGCAAAAAATGTGAATTTACCTCTTGTGGTTGTTGAGATATGATTTTTTTAAATATTAAATTTTGACTTCCGGTTTGGACAGGAAGTATGGTCAAATTAGGTAACCTTTGTGTAAATATTTTTCGACAATTAACAATCTATACAATGGTGCAAACATGTGAATTTACCTCTTGTGGTTGTTGAGAAATGATCTTTTTAAATATTAAACTTTGACTTCCGGTTTGCACAGGAAGTAAGGTCAAATTGGGGTCACCTTTTTGTAAATATTTTTTGACAATTAACGATCTGTACAATGGTACAAAATTGTGAATTTACCTCTTGTGGTTGTTGAGATATGATTTTTTTTAAATATTAAACTTTCACTTCCGGTTTGGACAGGAAGTAAGGTCAAATTGGGGTCATCTTTGTGTACATATTTTTTGACAATTAACGGTCTGTACAATGGTACAAAAATTGTGAATTTAACTCTTGTGATTGTTGAGATATGATTTTTTAAATATTAAACTTTGACTTCCGGTTTGGACAGGAAGTAAGGTCAAATTGGGGTCACCTTTGTGTAAATATTTTTTGACAATTAACAATCTATACATTGGTGCAAAAAATGTCAATTTACCTCTTGTGGTTGTTGAGATATGATTTTTTAAACATTAAACTTTGACTTCCGGTTTGGACAGGAAGTAAGGTCAAATTGGGGTCACCTTTGTGTAAATATTTTTCGACAATTAACAATCTATACAATAGTGCAAAAAATGTGAATTTACCTCTTGTGGTTGTTGAGAAATGATTTTTTTAAATATTAAACTTTGACTTCCGGTTTGGACAGGAAGTAAGTTCAAATTTGGGTCACCTTTTTGTAAATATTTTTTGACAATTAACGATCTGTACAATGGTACAAAAATTGTGAATTTAACTCTTGTGGTTGTTGAGATATGATTTTTTAAATATTAAAGTTTGACTTCCGATTTGGACAGGAAGTAAGGTCAAATTGGGGTCACCTTTGTGTAAATATTTTTTGACAATTAACAATCTATACAATGGTGCAAAAAATGTCAATTTACCTCTTGTGGTTGTTGAGATATGATTTTTTTAAATATTAAACTTTGACTTCCGGTTTGGACAGGAAGTAAGGTCAAATTAGGTCATCTTTTTGTAAATATTTTTGACAATTAACGGTCTGTACAATGGTACAAAATTGAATTTAACTCTTGTGACTGTTGAGATATGATTTGTTAAATATTAAACTTTGACTTCCGGTTTGGACAGGAAGTAAGGTCAAATTGGGGTCACCTTTGTGTAAATATTTTTTGACAATTAACAATCTATACAATGGTGCAAAAAATGTCAATTTACCTCTTGTGGTTGTTGAGATATGATTTTTTAAACATTAAATTTTGACTTCCGGTTTGGACAGGAAGTATGGTCAAATTGGGGTAACCTTTGTGTAAATATTTTTCGACAATTAACAATCTATACAATGGTGCAAACATGTGAATTTACCTCTTGTGGTTGTTGAGAAATGATTTTTTTAAATATTAAACTTTGACTTCCGGTTTGGACAGGAAGTAAGGTCAAATTGGGGTAACCTTTTTGTAAATATTTTTTGACAATTAACGATCTGTACAATGGTACAAAAATTGTGAATTTATCTCTTGTGGTTGTTGAGATATGATTTTTTAAAATATTAAACTTTCACTTCCGGTTTGGACAGGAAGTAAGGTCAAATTGGGGTCATCTTTGTGTTAATATTTTTTGACAATTAACGGTCTGTACAATGGTACAAAAATTGTGAATTTAACTCTTGTGATTGTTGAGATATGATTTTTTAAATATTAAACTTTGACTTCCGGTTTGGACAGGAAGTAAGGTCAAATTGGTCACCTTTGTGTAAATATTTTTGACAATTAACAATCTATACAATGGTGCAAAAATGTGAATTTACCTCTTGCGGTTGTTGAGATATGATTTTTGTTAAATATTAAATTTTGACTTCCGGTTTGGACAGGAAGTAAGGTCAAATTAGGTCACCTATTTGTAAATTTTTTTGACAATTAACGATCTGTACAATGGTGGAGGAATTGTGAATTTACCTCTTGAGGTTGCTGATATGATTGTTTTAAAATATTAAACTTTGACTTCCGGTTTGGACAGGAAGTAAGGTCAAATTGGGGTCACCTTTTTGTAAATATTTTTTGACATTTAACAATCTATGCAATGGTGGAAAAAATGTCAATTTACCTCTTGTGGTTGTTGAGATATGATTTTTTTAAATATTAAACTTTGACTTCCGGTTTGGACAGGAAGTAAGGTCAAATTGGGGTCAGTATGTGTTTTTTTGCGGACAGTTATAGGGGAGAAGAAGAAGAAGAAGAAGTAAAATAAAAACTAAAAAAAACGTACAAAAGCAATAGGTGTTTCGGGCACATGCCCGAACACCTAAAAAAAATCCGTACAAAAACAATAGGTGTTTCGGGCACATGCCCGAACACCTAAAAAACCGAACAAAAACGAGGTGTTCGCGCTGTCACTCGAACACCTAAAAAACCGAACAAAAACAATACTTGTTTCGGGCACATACCCGAATACCTAAAAAAAAAAAAAAAAAAAAAAAAAAAACCGTACAAAAACAATAGGTGTTTCGGGCACATACCCGAACACCTAAAAACTATTTTAAAAAAACGTAAGCGATTTTTTTTTCATTTAATGTTCGTAAGAATCCGTAAAACAATACAATGTAAGTAACTTTAAGAAAAGCTTGTTAAAAAAGTCCTGACCTGGGCCTACGGTCCGTACCAGGGAAAACGTTTGCAGGGCATTGACCTGCCAATTAAGCCTTTCCATTGTGTGGACGGATTAACATTTGGCCAGCCGGGCCCGGCCAGGCAAAGCGGTTACATCAAACTAGTGTGGCCGGCTTCTATTGTTAAGGTTTTTCTAAAGGTCTTGTAGGAGGGCAATAATTTTTGCGGGTAAGAATTTAGATTGTTCCGGGTGGACTTAGTGGGCGAGATTGGCTAAAGTCCCTTACAGATAATTGGAACTTTAACAAAATGGAACCGGGTAATGACAGTTTCAGTCATCCGGATACATGGCTACCTGGAACAGCCTTATCCCTAATTGGCTTCTAAAATACACAAAAACATTTCTTATTCAATTATGTTATTGTCCACAGATTGTCCAGACTGAGTTTGAAGTGAGGATGAGGTGCAAGCTTGCTTCTCCCTTCTTCCCCATCAGAGGTAAGCGGGTGAAGGGCAAAAACAACTCTATTGTCATTATAGGATCCCACCAAGTCATATATTGACTGGTAAGGACATGACTGTTAATAACCTGTTGCCATTTAAAGTGCATGCTGGGAATCTGGTGACAAACACAATAGCCCAGTGGGCACACGACGTCTTTAAGACGTCTTATAGACATAAATTAGTGAACGTCTTATAAATGTCTTATTTTGGTCGTATATGCAAAACAAAACGACGTCATTTTCGGACGACTAAACGACGTCTTTTAGTCGTCGGCACTGTAAACAATTTCCTGGCACCCTAGCTGCCAGGTAGAGCACTCGTAAATTTTAAGGTGGAAGTTTTACAAATTGTGCCGCACAATTAACGGGATTTTGTATTGATGGAACGCTGCATCTGCTATGGGATGGATCTGCAGATACTGGAATTAATTAATGCAACTGTAATTATTGTATGCAATGTTTTCACTTGCCTGCACGTACACGTAGTCTGGTTCTTTTTTCAACCACTCCTGATCCTCTCCAGTTACTAATGTACGAACATGTATCCTTTATATATACTGTCTTTTCGAAACTCTTTTTAGTTATGGTGGCATGCAATTATAATCTATATTTCAATATTTTAAATGTTGAATGTACTTTTTACATAAACATAGAAGAGAACATCAAAATCTTACCTTTTTAATCATAAAATTAACAGTAAATTATTTGAAAATGGCCTTAAATCACCCATTTTTACATATTTTTTTTAATACATATTTAAACATGTGGCCGCTCCCATTGCACTCTGGGATATATCCAATATGTAAATGATCTGACCTTACTTTGACATAGCTTTGCGCTCGAATCATTTCCAATGTTTAAATATGTAAAAATGGGTGATTTAAGGCCATGATTTTGATGTTCTCTTCTATGTTTATGTAAAAAAGTACATTCAAAATTTAAAATATTGAAATATAGATTATAATTGTATGCCACCATGACTAAAAAGAGTTTCGAAAAGACAATATATACAGTGTGTCTCAAAAAAAATGCAAACAAAATTTAACGGAATGCCAGACGTAGAATGAGTAACCAATTACATAGGTAATATAGGTATGGTTTGAAAGATACACCTTTCCACTTTAAAATGAGACATCCAAATCTGAAAATTTTTGACAGAGTTATGAGTACTTTTCCAAGAGAGGTCAAATTGACGATGGGACCAAGCTTTTAAATGCAGTGATAATCGATTTTGTTTAGATGTGCAAGTGTTGCAATGTGGATGAACTGTTGATGATTACATCCCTTCCCCCTCAACATGCCCTCCCTCTCGCTCGATACACAGGCGACATCGTCTCTCCATGTCTCCCATCGCTCTCCTAACAACATCTGGAGTCTGCCGCAGGACGTCAATCTCAGCTGTTATTCTGTCACGGAGAGTCTGCAGGTCCGGAGGGGGAGTCGTGTACACCTTGGATTTCAAGTATCCCCAGAGGTAGAAATCACACGAGGTGAGGTCTGGAGATCTCGGTGGCCATTCATGCACATGATTCAATGCTATGACACGGTCTCCGAACGCTTCATGAAGGCGGTCTTGGACAGCCAGTAGACGATGAGCCGGAGCGCCGTCTTGAGCCCACCACAGGCGCCTAAACACACCTCGCTCCTGAACCTCGAAATGTTCCTCAAGGATGGGGATGACATCATCATTCAACATCTCAAGGTAACGCCGGCCGTTGAGGTTGCCCTGAAAAAACACCGGTCCGACGATGAGGCCACTGCCGCAGAGGCCAACCCAGACACTCACTTTCTCACGTTGGAAGTTGTGCTCGTAATTGAAGGGAGGTGGATGTTGTTTGGGGGCGTACTCTCGAACATTGCGTGAGTTGACTTTTCCGTCGAGAGAAAATCCAGCTTCATCGCCAATGACGAGATGATGGACGAATCGCACATCTGCCTGCAGCTGGTCGACGACCCACTGACAAAAATTCAACCGTCTTGGCAAATCCGGCGGTAGCAGCCGATGTCGCACGCGCATTTGGTAGGGGTGCATGCCCAGGTCCAGCCGAGTGATGCGATTGAACGTGGCATGTGGTAGGCCCAGTCCATTCCGTCTCGCACTGACATGCGGGTTGGCATCCAGCTGCGCCTCCACCAATTCGATGTTTTCCGCCGACCTCCCAGTCCGATGTCGCCCGGAACGCCCTCGATTGAGATTGAGGCTGGTACCCTGCCTCCGGTACTTTCACAGGTTTCTCCTGGCTGCAGGTGGATCTCGATCTGGGAATCGCTGCATAAATGCATCGATAACACCATTTACTCTTCCAGTACGGATGTACTCCGTGACACAAAAAACTCTCTGCTCGTTAGTTAGCTGAACACCAACCATGATCAATGTTTGACGAAAAATGAATTGACAGTACACAGTTGCACAAGTTAATTAAGCACATTACATAATACTCTAAAAAACTGTTTAGCAAGTAAACACTTTTCTTGGTATCAGTTTGTAAACATGTTTACTAGCTGAACGCACATGTCCAATTCCTAAACATCAATTTTCAATGGCTAAACACTATCCGTCCTCATGCTAAAAATGTTTAGCATGTAAACATGTTACAAACTGATAGCAAGAAAGTGTTTAGAACTGTGTTTACTCGCTAAACACATTTTTGTAGGCCAGGCAATTATCCACACAGAGGCAATTAGGCTACCTTTGTCCCAATGCCTAAAATTGAAAACTTGGTCCCATCGTCAATTTGACCTCTCTTGGAAAAGTACTCATAACTCTGTCAAAAATTATCAGATTTGGACGTTTGATGTCTCATTTTAAAGTGGAAAGGTGTAACTTTCAAACCATACCTATATTATCTATGCTGGTTACTCATTCTACGTCTGGCATTCCGTTAACATTTTGTTTGCATTTGTTTTGAGACACACTGTATAAAGGATACATGTTCTGTACATCAGTAACTGGAGAGGATCCGGAGTGGTTGAAAAAAGAGCCAGACTATGTGTACGTGTAGGTAAGTGAAAAACATTGTGTACAATAAACAGTTGCGTTGATTAATTCCAGTATCTGCAGATCCATCCCATAGCAGATGCAGCGTTCCATCCATACAAAAGTCCCATTAAATGTAGGCCTACGGCATAATTTGTAAAACTTCCACCTTAAAATTTACGGTGCTTTACCTGGCAGCTAGGGCGCTAGGAATTTTTTTACAGTGCCGACGACGAAAAGACGTCTTTTAGTCGTAAACAGACGTCGTTTAGTTTTGCATATACGACCAAAATAAGACATTTATAAGACGTCAATAATTTACGTCTTAAAGACGTCGTATGCCCACTGGGAGCATGCAAATCATTTGACGTACACAGGCATAATGGTGCATCAAATCTGTACAAGATGTATTGTCATTCAATTGAGAATGCTTAAAATGTTTGTTTCTTTTTACATTGAATAAGTGATTGATTCGCCATCATTTTACAGGTCTTATGAATTCTTGGGCATGTATCATCACCATCTATGCTGAGTTTGTATTAGCAGAAGCTTAATTATGGATAACAATTTAGGAATTTCAATTTCTAGAAAAACTTAACCCTAATCACCCCAAATCCATCAAAATCCTCCAAGGGCCACTTTTTGGGGAAAAATTCAGCACTGTTGGAAACTGGTACTTTCACCTGTTCAAATGGGGCAAAATTACTACCTGGCAAGAAGTACAGGCCATAAGTGCTGAATATGAAAGATCAACGAAAATGCATGGTGCATTTTGAAGATATGGGCATGTTTCAAAAGTACACTGATGGATTTTGGAGGATTCAGGAAGGTTCCTAGCCAGAATACCTAGGGGTTAGGGTTAAGGGGACCACACCAACATATATACATCGGTATCAGTATATATTGAATATCTTATTTAGCAAAATTGTACATGTCATTGTATACAGCCCATCATATCATAACTAGACACAAGTATTAAACCTTCACACTTTTAAAATAAATTCCCCTTTTTCACTCCAGATTGGAACCATTGAACCCTTGTCATACAAATGTGTCACACACAAACAGCCATTTGTGTTACTGCTACGAAGTGTGCCAGAGTCCGTATAACTTTGTGATCCAATGGCCAGCAGTTGAAGTTGATCCATTCTTCAAAGGAGTTCATTCTTCAAATTAAATTATATAGACCTATCCTATCTGTGGCAGTCTGTACCTTCATGGGAATTTTTTTTCAGGACCTTTAGACACATCTAGGTCTTTCTAGGTATTTTTTAAAAACATGTTAGAACAATGATTGTACTGAGGAATTGTTTTTTTTGACTGGACCCAAAAATCCTCATAAGTGTAGTTTTTAAACAATATATGTTGGGTGATCTAGTAAAATGTATATTGCCGACTGTGAATCCCCCCTGGGAGTTGGGCCATGTAAACATACCCCAATCTTCATTGCATAGGCATGTTAGTCTTGGTATACATTTTGCCAGATTAGTCAATTAAAGTTCCTATGGGATAGTTCAACCCAAGTACTGGCCATCAATCCCATAAACACAAGTTGGTGTAAAGAGACAATAATTGTCACGATCAGAGCAGACTTGACTTTCTACAGGGCATGGAATGGGTGTCTTAGTATAATTAAGATGAACACAGTAACTGAAAAATACTGGCTCATTTATGCAGCAGAAACGCTAATATATATATATATATATATATATATATATATATATATATATATATATATATACATGTTTCCTCTGTGAAAACTAAAAAACTCTACCCTGTGGCTATCCATTTTAACAACCATAATCATAGCATTAATGATGTTGAAATCATTGTAATTGAAGCCTGCACTAGCAATGATACACATCGCAAACTTAGGGAGTCACACTGGATACATCAACTGAAAACACTTCAACCCTATGGCCTCAATATCAACACAGGTATCAAATAACCCAGCTACCTTTACCCATCTCCAGGCATTTGTTTTAACCTTTTTATTTTTTCAGGTTTTTGTCCTAACCTGTTCTATTTTCAGGTAGTTGTCTTAACCTGTTCCTTTTTCAGGTATTTGCTTTAACCTGTTTTTCAGCTATTTGGTTTAACCTGTTCTCTTTTCAGGTATTTGTTTCAACCTGTACTCCCTTTAAGTATCTGTTTTAACCTGTTCTCTTTTCAGGTATCTGTTTTAACCTGTTCTCTTTTCAGGTTTTTGTTTTAACCTTCGTTCTATTTTCAGGTATTTGTTTTAACCTGTTACTTTTCAGGTCTTTGTCCTAACCTGTTCTATTTTCAGGTATTTGCCTTAACCTGTTGCTTTATCTTGTATACTTTTACAGTTTTTCCAACTGTCTCTTATAGGACTATTTTAATTTAGCTATCTACACCTACACACCAACTCCTCAATTTGTAAGGTGTAAACCCCCCCTTTTTTGTTATCGTATCCCTTTGTGTATTGTCCTATGTTTATGCCAAGCTGCCACCTCTACCTATTGTGTGGCTCAATAATCCCGGGATGCTGCGTAGCACTGTAGAACTTAGAAAATGTGAATAGTAAAGGTGAAACAGTGCTCACCGGATAGTTATACCCGAGCTTTCGGTGCGATGCACCTTCATCAGGGGAATTAAGGCTTGTTGTGTTCTACCCGCGGTTCATCACAACAAGCCTTAATTCCCCTGATGAAGGTGCATCGCACCGAAAGCTCGGGTATAACTATCCGGTGAGCACTGTTTCACCTTTACTATTCACATTGCGCGTGTAGGCCTATATATATAGGAGTAATCACTTGGTGACTATCAGTTGTCTGATGATCGCATAACGCGTGAAACTCGGAGTTACAACTACCAGCGTTCCACTAGTTTTACTACAAGTATATATATATATATATATATATATATATATATATATATATATATATATATATATATACTTGTAGTAAAACTAGTGGAACGCTGGTAGTTGTAACTCCGAGTTTCACGCGTTATGCGATCATCAGACATATATATATTTATGATAATTTACATAATTACATATATATATATATATATATATATATATATATATATATATATATATATATATATATATATATATATATATATATATATATATATATATATATATATATATGACCTTACCACGTGAGTATTATTTTCAGTCACTAAATTAATCTAAAACTTGAACTCTGATTCCATGCCCTGTTAATCGTGACAATATTGCCACCTTTAAACAATAACTTTAAAATGACTATTTATGAACATGTATTTTCAACAGTTAAAGAGAAATAAATACATATAACAATCAGAAAATCATTTCATTATTGTTTGTTTCTTTTCATTTTACAGTTATCCTTCAAATTACAATGTGTTGTCTCCAAGGCCATCCTAATAAGTTAAGCATGTGTTCCTTATAGAAAGATGCACTCATTTATGGCAATTTTCTATGGAAATTTAACAGTTTATAGGGTTATGATTCAGCTAAATGTTACATAAAAAACAAGAAATTTGTTTTATTTGATTGCTTGCCATAGATACAGCTTCTTAATACATGGAAGACATGCTTATCTCATTAGACCGGAATCCGGGTCAACATTAATCTGAGCCGTGAGTCCGGGTTGGATATGACCAACCCTTTTCAGGTGAGAATGACCCGGAAAGTTGGATCAGATTATTTGACTTGTTTTCCGAGTCAATTAATCTGACCCAACTTTTTGTATGGGTCAAATCTGACCTGGGAGTTTTTAGAGTATGTTGGCTCAATGTCAATGTTGGCTCGATGCTGGTTCAAAGTCACGATGATACAAAGGCCCAATGCTGGTCCAATGTTGGAATATGTTGGCTCAATGTTGGCTCGATGTTGGATCAAAGTTAATGATACAATGGCCCAACATTGGTCCAATGTTAGCTCGATGTTGGTTAAAAGTTAATGATACAAAGACCCAACGTTAATCCAATGTTGGAATGAGTTGACTCAACGTTGGCTCAATATTGGCTTAAAGGTAACGATACAAAGGCCCAACATTGGTCCAACGTTGGGCCAATGTTTACGTTGGGCCAACGTTGGCCAATTTTTACATTGGCCCAACGTAATGCCGATGAGCAAAATTACGTTGGGCCAACGTTGACAGCCAACGTTGGCCCAAATGAAACCGTTCCGTTGGCCCTACGTTGGGCCAATGTTTATATCTGGGAAGGCTCTACGACCTTCTTCCGGGCACACAAAATACAACTTTTTGTCCTAGCAGAAGGTCGTAAAAATAAGAAATAAAATGGCTCCTTTGAAAACAAGTAGGGCATAACTGTTATGTATTTGTTGCTAGAATTACTCCCAAGATATGTTTTTTCATTCCCATGCGGAATTTAACTTTCCTACAATGAAAAACGACTAAACTTTCACACAGTTTTCTATAAATACATTTTTGCACATCAATTGCTTACAACCTTTTGCCGGTTACACTTTCGTTACGTCCTTCTTCCAGACACACGACGAAATTCAATTGTTCGTTTAATTTTCCTAGTTTGAATTGTAATTTCTTTGTTGACAACTCAGTGGTTTAATTGCATCTTTTCCCTCATTTTTTTCTACTTTGATCTTACTTCCAAATGAAGTTACTCAGACTCGATTCGTGAGTTATCATTTTGTTTTTTTTATGATTAAAGTCATTGGCAAATTGCCAATTTGATTTGATATATTACACCACTGAAGTGTTGGAATTGTCTATGCTCTTATCCATTTATACTGTCGGATACAACATTCTTTCCAAGAACGTACCATGTACGTACGTTCAGGGATGCTTTATGAAACTCATGTCTGCTCTTGAACTCTACTGCTTGCAGCAGTCGAGCTCGCTGTGGGAGATCATGTTGGCAAAGTCACTCATCATCTTCACTCCTCTTTCTGCAACCGTGAAATCTGGGTCACCATGTGTCCAAAGTGGAGGATAGCCAAATTAGGACTGATGCTAACATTGAATATGACTTGTTACTTTGGCAAATAATATCAACAAGTGTGGTGTCCTTTGAGATGGTTTGGAAAACAGGTTTCCCCTTTCTGAGTTCATCTGATGTTTCTGTGTTGAGCAACTTGGTTGCCATTAAGCCTTTCATTGTGTTGATCATTCTTGGATCTGTGCTGAACAGTACGAATATGACCAATTCTTGATAAGGTACCATCCATATTTTATCATCTTGGCTGCATGGGCCACCTCCTTAATATCTATCATCTGGTGACTGTCATCATATAATGAGTAGAAGAGCATCAAGAAATGGTTGATCCTCTGCAGGTTGTTTTGTGTCACAGCATCATACCCGATCTCATCACTAAACATGAACATTTTCATGGAGTAGATGCCCCTGGTCTGCTAGAAGTGGATTCCTCGAGGGGGTATATGCCACCAAGAATGATGATGGTGAGCTCTGCCACCTCTCTGTAGTCAGCTTGGGGTAGCTTGTTAGGGTCTTGCTTGATGGAGAGGATGTCACTGAGCAATTTGATGGTCTGCTCCCTCTTCTCCCAAAGCCAACTGGTCTGCCTGGTCCTAGTTGTCAGTGTGTTTAGGTTCTCCTTGTTAATCCCTATGAGTTCCAACACATGGTGACGACAGGCCATGCAGGAAGAACACTTTTCAATTTGGCAGCTCCCTTGTGAATACCAGTGCTACTAGCTGTGGTGTCAGATACCAATGCCACTATCGAGTTTGTCAGGTACCTTGCTGATGTAAGCATCTCAACAGATGCATCAGCTTGTAATATTCCCCTAGCCCTGGAGTCACTGATGGTATAGGAGCTCGCTCATATAGCGGAGAACCAGAGACGAGCACGGCCATGGTTTCCATAGTTACTCCAATTGCAACGTCCTTTACACCATCTTTGCATCCCAGTGGTTTCCAAGGTGGTTTCCATGGATATTTGAGATAACCTTTGGCGAGTTGCCACCCTCTTCCAGCGCGTTGTAGACTTTGCGATGGATCTGGATCTGGATCTGGATCAAATACTGCCCAACACCCCTAAAAGGAGCAACACGGGCAGGGTATGGTGCACAGATGTAGTTGATGGTTTAATTTGCTTGGTTGCTTATTTCTTGTCGACTTGTGTGACGTACTTCCTTGCTTCTGCTTTGAATTTCTGTTTATCTTCAATTTGTGTGATATAATGTGGCAAGAGATTCCAATCTTTCAGAGTCCGGGGTATAAATGAATACTTGAGACAGTTTTTACTGGATGAGATTTGGATAAATTTACAGTGACGAGATGAGCGTAGGACTGGGCGTAGGATCATTTGAAGCGGTATGGCAAGGCGACCCAGGAGGGCTTCATGGAAGATGGTGACTCTTGCTACTTTCCTTCTAATCTCCAAAGGCTCCCAACCCAGTTGAACTTTCATTGCCGTTACGCTACTGTATCTCCCATAGTCCCCAATGACGAAGCGAACACTTCTATTTTGTACAGCTTCCAACTTCAGTGTGAGTTCTTTTGTATGAGGATCCCATATGGACCCCCCATACTCCAGGCATGGTCGTACTAGTGTTTGATATGCTAAGTTTTTTACAAACTTTGAACAGGAGTGAAGGTTTCGTCGTACAAACCCCAGAGTTTTGTTTGCTTTACTTATGATATTGTGTATGTGTGAGTTCCAAGTTAGGCTTGATGTGATTGTGACCCCAAGATATGGGTATTCTTTTGTTTCAGCCAATATAGTATTATTTAAAGTGTATGTATAACTTGATGGAGATTTTGAATGTGTTATTTTTAGGACGAAGCATTTCTGCGCGTTAAATTTCATCTGCCATTTAGCTTGCCAAGCGGTCAATATATCTAGGTCATGCTGCAGTCTGCCAGCATCCTCAGGTCCGGCTACATGCCTATAAACGATACAATCGTCCGCAAACAGCTTAACACTGGATGTAAGATCATTTGGCAGGTCATTTATAAAAACGACAAAATCCATAGGGCCAGAAACCGTGCCTTGGGGGACACTCGAATCAACATCCACCCACTGAGAACATTTACCATCAATAACGACCCGTTGTTTCCTGTTCGTGAGAAATGCTTCAGTCCATTTTAATGCTTTGCCACGTATTCCATACCGATTTAGTTTAAGCAGTAATCTTTGGTGGGGTACCTTATCAAAGGCTTTCGCAAAATCCATTATGATCACATCGACCTGATGTTTTTGGTCGACGTGGGTCGCAATCTCATGGATGGTATTAATGAGTTGTGTCTCACATGAATGATTTTTGCGAAAACCATGCTGATTTTCACATATGATATTGTACCTGTCCAGATGTTTCATTATATTTGACTTCAAGATATGCTCAAACAATTTACTGCAGACAGATGTAAGATTTACGGAACGATAATTTGATGGGTTTGTTTTGTCCCCTTTTTTATAGATGGGGGTGATATTTGAAAAGTCATTAAGGTATCCTCCTCCAGCCTTGATCATAGAAGAACACTTTTATATTGATTAACATGCAAGTGATAACTTAGAGGTTGATTTGAATCATTTGAATATAATTATAGGCAATATATAAAAACCATACCAATTTACTGAAAACAATTAACCATTAAGCCACTATTTAATATACTTGACCCCAAATACTGACCCATGTTTATGACCCCTAAAGCACTGAAATTTTCTTCAGCAATGCTTTTCATAAAATCAAGCCAAAATGTCTGCAGCAGGTACCTTAAATACTTTGATTTTCCAAGGGATTATATTTTCTTCAGCAGTGACGCTTTGCATAACATCACCCATCACTTGCCTTTCAAAGGTCATTATACCAACTTACAGCTTTTTAGTAACAAAAATAAATAATTCCCCCATTATTAAGAAGTCACGTGGCATCAGGGCTCTTCGGATATATGATTTTTGAAATTATCACCTGTAAAACCATAGGAAACCATAAGCATATGGTACAAACAATTTAAATAAGTGAAATCTGATCCGGCCTACTGAACTTACAGCGGATGGCTATATAAATTTTCATTGGAAATGTATTGATGGCAACCAGCACTGCATGGATCGAATATCGCAACCTTTGCGTGACCTTGCAGACAAATGAATACGCTAAATATTCACAGTCGTCGTTGTTTAGCATACTGTGTGGGGCCATATGTGACTAAATTACCACTCATGACTAAACTAAATATTTAAGAGCAAAACCATATATTTAATGTCAAATCCATATATTTTTGTACAAAGGACCAAAACAAATATATACGAGAAGTACGTTTATTGGGTTACAAACGTAAGGTGTTTGGGTTTGGTTTTGGTAAAAAGTCGGAAAGTAAAACATTTTAAAAGCGTTTATGTGAAGATTTCAGGAATTCTTTTGGAACTGATTACTTGTCCACAGATGATATCCATGAACGGATAAAGAAGAAAACAAAAAAAGTAATAAAATTGGTTCGGTCAAATTCATGGCAGATCTCAAACTCTGGACCTTCGGATTAGCAGTCAGACTAATTCACCACTGGACCACGGAGCATCCTTAACAAGTACCAGTAGACCCAGTCGATTATTGTGCCAAGTGCGTACTTCATAGCATTTATTACGTTTTTAGCAGTTAGCAAGTTTAATAATATTAGCTAAGCTTTTCGGAACTTATTTCTTGCGGCGGATTTTAGATAATATCTACATATCGGGACAAAGTATCTATGCCATTCCATTTGGGTGTTATTGTGGTTTTTACATTTCCATTGTTTTATATGGTGTACTACAAAGGATATTACTATACCTCATACATATTCATGATCGAGAGCCGAATTCTCACTGGTCCATTCACCATCACGTGCCAGATGCTATTTTGGCTGTTTACCAAGCGCCCGCGAGTATTCACGCACAGGGTAAATACGCATGCGTAGTAGTTTAACGCATATGCGTTAAACTACTAAACTACTACGGTAGGGGGTATTAACCCAAAAATGTTTAGATGCCCCCTCAAAATATGTACCAATCTATAAGAAACAAGGAAAAAATACTCAAAAAATCATTTGAGACCGTTAACCCCCTGTACATGCTCCCTGAAGATTTGTTTTTGTGAAACAGCATGGCATCCTGACTTCTTGCGCAGATTACCTGAATACTGTTGGTGGGGCACCAGTCTATTTTGTTTAAAACACAATGATAGAGAAGCAATGAATCGAACATCACTTCCACATTTATTTTAAAGTATTTTCTCATGTATACCTGTTGAAATTTTAGCATACTATTCCATGACAACCTTTCAATTGCCTTATGAAACAAAAAATCTGATTAAAACGTTTATATGGATTGCAACTGAAGATTTTATTTAATTATTGTATCAAAATTATTTTATCCTTGAATAATATAAAATTAATATTTACCTTTAACATTCTTCTACAAAAGAATTAATTAATAAAATAGTATAAACGTAAAATAGTAGTTATTGGCCTTAGTTATGTTTTGAACCTAGAAAGTTCTTTCTCAGAGAAAGAACCGCTAGGTTCGAGAGGTAACTAATATTTTGCCAGTAACTACTATTTTGCCAGAAACTACTATTTTGCATATACTACGGGTCCTTTAGGTTGGTAAGCAGTTTGCAACAGCCAATTCTCTGTTTATAAAATAGTACAAAAATATATTTATACATCTAACTAACATTAATAACATTATTTCATGGCTTAGCAGAGATTTAAGATTGTATAATGCTCTTGAACAAGTTCTGCTAGTAGATGTGAAGCACCATCTTTAGATATAGTAAGATTTGCGATGACATGTATTGAAATAATCTCTTTTGAGTAGTAAGGGTGTACATACCGGTACACGATAAGCGCGGGATTTTTTTCAAATTCATGTGGCGGTTATACGCTTCTGTAGCAAAGTACATGGAACTTGGTCTATATCTAATATAATAAGAGCGAAATCCTTAGGCCCGTCTAAAAAGTTTGTTACATATAGGCTCCGGAACCGCTGTGTCCCGCGGTTCGGGAGGGGTACCTGCGTGTCGGGAAAAATCCACAGGGTGTCGTCGTCGCCCTTCCGGCTCCGCCGAAGACGTTGTTTTTGCGTCACGGGCGAATCGCCGCTTTTCCGCATTTATTCACTGCTTTTTGTCATGCAGCGGCCGTCGTTCGGGACCCGTCAGTTGTCCGAACGCACTCTCTCTGTATTCGCTATAGGTGTTGTGTTATTCTTAACCCGTCTGCTTAAATACCGCAACGGCTACACTTTCGTGGTGTTTCTTAAATTTTACATACAACAGCCGTTATGGCTCACACGTGTATGCGTGTTGTGTGTATGCGTGTTGTGTGTGCATGGCATCAAGCATGGTGTTCTCAAATCTTGCAACAGCGCTAGCGCTACGGCGTGTTCTTTGCGTAAAGTAGTGTCGTGTGAGTGTAATCACCAACAACTCAATACGTAAAAAATACTCCAAATTCAATTAAATTCTACCTATATGTTCTTGGGAAGGTTCGTTTCCATTTACAGAAGTTACAGTTTTAACCATTGCTTCATCTTAACATGAATGCAAGTTACATTTAGTTTAACCATTGTTTCATCTTGCACCCAACAAGTCAAACTTTCATTCGGGATTTCTGATCTGTCATCTCACTTCCTTCTTTTCATCATTGCCCTCATTTCATCATCCACATGTTTTGTCTTCACAACTAGGCTACCAACCCTGCTTACAACATTTCATTCTTCCTTTTGTAGGCTATGGACAAGTCAACAAAAGAAGTACAGAAGTGCATGTTGCAGCTCCTAGCACTATGTACTCGCATAGCATATCATAACAACACCTCTGCTCCCATACCTCATCGCATTTATGAACTTGCTGATGAAATAGACAAAGAACTGGAAACTATGCAAGAACTACAACAAAAATCACAACTCAAAAATGCTGCCCTGGCCAAAACAAACTGGCAGCAGACACAGAAAATAGCTGAACTCGAAGCAAAATCAACCCCTCCTTCAGTCACACACTGGCCAATTACACACCTCCACTCTATCAACCCTTCATCCCCACCCTCCTTAATTCACCCAACTCCAACCGCTCCAAACCCGATCTTCAGATCGGGTAATTTCGCTTGTAATTTATAAACCATCGAATTTATAAACAATAATTGTGGCGCCGGCGGACAAATCGTCCTTGGCCCCAGTCGGGATGTCGAAAAAGAACCCATATTATGGGCAGCTCAGTAACGTGGGGGACCACGAGTCCCTCGAACAATACATGATAGGCTCATTGCCCATAATGGGACCATAGTGGCGTTGGTGGTCAAATCTCTTTTAGCTATGTAGGCCTATACTTGGGCATGGGCTGTCCAAATGGAACCTATATTATAGTAGCCCAAATAAAGCCAATTAAATGCCTATTTATTCCACGTTGGATACTGGTCTGTGAACAAATTTAAACGAAGTAAAATCTGCCAAAGTGTTGTACCTTCCCTTTAATATGCGAAACACGTTTCAGGGGTGGATCCACATTTCGAAAGCGGGGTCAGCAGTTTTATTTGAGGAAGAATTTACCCCTACCACCTTCTTGTTATGCTTATTCTTTCTCTAAATAAACATATGAATCTGTTTTATTATTTTATTTTTTAAATCAATTTATACAACTGCCAGGAAAATGGGTGTATTATCAGAACAGATATTATCCCTTGAGGACATCCGAGAAGCTGAGCAGCGTCTCAAGGGGATTACTACTGTCACTCCTGTAATGACATCATATCGTATGGATGCCAAGGCAGGACGCAATCTGTTCTTTAAATGTGAGCTGTTCCAACGTACTGGATCCTTTAAGGTATTGATTGGAATTCATGTTTAATTTGAAATTGCAGAAAGAATTCAGAAAACTGCTTCCCCGTTTTCTCAAAGACTAAGCAAGTGGCTTATACAGTTGCCAAACAGACATTTGTATGGGACACAGTACAGTCATCACACATCCTGTGTCAAAATTTAAATTTTCAGCATGTAAATTGTGAAATAAAATAGGGTATCAATAATACCAAAAGACCGTGTATGCTGGCTAAAACTGAGGACTCAGAATTTGGCCCACAGATCGTACAGGCATGTCACTCAAACTCAAACCTGCCACTCAAAACTACAAACCACAAATCCTGAAAATGTTAATTTTGGCACACATTACCAAAATAGATTCTATGGTCATTATACAGTGGGGTTTTAATTTGTAGTTTTGATGTTTTACAAAAATGGACAGGCTTAGCAAACTAAATGAAAAAACACTTTTGGCCCGGTTTGGTAAGTGGATGTTTCAGTTTGTGATTTTGAGTTTGTAAACCGGGCTGTTGCATATTTACAAATTAGGGATTTGGTGTCAGTGCCTGCTCTGACAGTGGTTATACAGGGACCAATGAAATTACCTTCTTACATTGTTCTGCCTGCAAAGTTAAAGCTTGTCTGACTGAGAAAATGTGAAGTTTGGAATAATTAGGCCTACTGCCAACATCTTCCTTTTAACTTGTATTATAGTCCAGTTTTCACTGTAACACAATACAATTTCACTTTACAAAATTCCAACATCTACATTTCATCTTCTCTTCAAAGTTCCGAGGAGCATTGAATTTCTTATCCAAACTCCTGGAGAAGTCGAAGGACGGTCCTCCGCCCTGTGTTACAACGTACAGCAGTGGAAACTTTGCACAGGGTCTGGCTTTAGCCTCTAAATTACTGGGTATCAAAGCGTATGTGATCATGCCAAATTGTGCCCCACAGTGCAAGCAGGATGCAGTGAAGGAGTATGGAGCCGAAGTCATATTGAGTAAACCAATGAAAAAGGTTAACATTTATGATGACATAAATATTTGATTTGGTGAAAATATTTTCGAATCACTCAGTACACGTGCTTCCCAAGGGCAGATCTGTGGACTGTATCGTTAAAGGGTCTATAAAGTGTGTTTTTGTCTCAATTTATTTGTTATTGTTATTTTATCAGTCGATATGAATAAAAAACAAATTTAAGTGTGTACACACATGTACTTGCAAGCACCGATCACCACCGATGAGGTAGGAACGGAAACCATATGTGTCCACACACTTCCCATTTTTCCATGGTGTGTTGCGGCTGATTGGCTGCAGTCAGATGTGTTGTCCAATCTGCAACTCGGGTAGCGGTTTGGCAGTTTTGTCATATTGACGCTTTGGAAGAAGTGAAATAGAGGGCGCTAATATTTAACAAAATCAAAGGGGAAGATTCGTAACAGTATTGTACCATGGTAAATTTACCATGGTAAATTTACCATGGTACAGTACCATGGTACTGTACCATGTGTCAAGATTATTAACAACAGAAGGATATTTATAATTCCCCCAGGATGAAAAGAAGGGGAAAAACTATTTTATTCCTATTTTTTCAATGTGATAGTCAGAAAATAGTCAAAAAATAGTATAAAAACTGGATCCTATTTTTTAAAAACAATATGCTATTTAAAAAAAATAGGATGCTATTTTAAAAAAATAGAATGCTGTTTTCTAAAGAACAAAATGTTTCCAGGATAAGTAGGGTTTAATTTTGGTCTTAGCTGTGAGAAACCTCTGGAAAAACCTACTAAAGTGACAAAGTACAAGTCTATATAGTCAAGACAGATGAGTTGAAAGTCCAGGTGAAAATAAGTTAACACAAAACAGAACCTAGCAGGTTATTTCTCAAAGCCAAAATGCCTTTTTGCCTTTGAGAAGTAAAGCCAATAACTACTATTTTGCATTCTTTTTTACATTTTTATTTCCATATTGGATTTGTGCTATTGACAGACATGAAAATGATCTCTTTTTATATTTAAACATCCAGCACTCAGCATGGTTCCAGCATTTCTCGAGATCGGCACTCTTATTCTTGCTTGCTCTTGAACTGAATAGCACATCCATCGTAACGGTTGTAGAAACGAAAAGACCTGTTGAAAGAAAAATATATTTAATTGAGTTCAGTTTACATTTTAGGATAATTTACATATTAAATAACAATAATTCTATGATGCACACCATAAAAATACAAAATTTAAATAATTAATACAAATCATTGCAGTATTTACAAAGTAGAAATAAAATTGCGTTGTGAGATATTAGCGATTGAAGATGAAAAGGTTTTAAAATCGCGGTTTCAATCTCATTTTAATCTCGAAAATGATTGTTTTACTTTGTTAGAAAGCTGACATTTTGAATGACATGTACATGTAACTGTATGCTTTTTGGAGGGGAAAATAACTATAAACATACTTATAAACTAAATCGTCACTTTGTGAAAACTACAAAAATCAGTACACACTATTATCAAGTTTCCCGTGTATTAGTTTAGAGATATGTGTGTGAAACACACACACACACACACACACTGCTCTGTGTGGTGTGACTGTTTGCATCACTTCGTGAAAACTTAAGAACATGCCATTAGCATGAAATACATGCAGTAATACATGCACAAGGCTGCTATCTGTCACTTCGTGAAAACAAAACTCCAGTTTCAACCCAGTTTAACTAAATGAAATTACTGTAATTAAGAACCAATGTAGGCGTTTCAAGACTTGAAATTTGTAAGTAAGTACCTTTTAAACTTTAATAACTAAAAAAAGTAAAATAAATTTTAAATCAATTTCATTTTTGAGCGGTCGCATCAGTTCGTGAAAACTACGACGAAATGTGCACATCTTTAAAATTCTTACCTTTCTTCATGTTCATGTTTTGTCCATCATGGTTCTAACATTATGCAGCCTTCGATCATGAATGCAAACTGTGTGTATTGTACATTACATGTACATGTACAACACCAATACCATACACATCAAGTAACGTAACTAGTCATTTAGTGCAGTTATATGTCTATAGAGCAAATTCATCACAGCATAACTCCATCAGATTCTATTCTATTAATCTACAGTAACTATAATCACTAGTACAAAAAATAGCATGCATAGTGAAAAACATGAATAAAATAGGATTTGGAGTTACAAAGAATAAAATATTGAACTCAGCCCAGTACATTTTTTTGCTGCAATAGAAATAAAACATATTTTTACCTATTTTTTGAATGAAAATAGGGAAAACACTATTAAATAGGAATAAAGTAGGATTTTGCCTTTCAATTTCTACGATCACAAAAACCACAATACATTGTTAACACATGTTCTGTGATATCAAGGTATAACCATGAAAATACCATGACAAAACACAAAGTACTATAGATGTACCATAGATACGATCGATTTACCACCACAACCACGGTAAAACCATGGTACATCCATGGTATAACCATAGGAGTACAACCAATGGAATAAGTACCATGGATTTACCATGGTAACCATCATAAAACCATGGTTACCATGGTACTTTTTTATAAGGGGATTCGCTGTAGCCTCTTTGGAGCTGTATGATTTGCCTTGGTGAATATCGGTACCAAGGGCTTGTGGTCCGTATTCACCGTGATCATCTCACAGCCAGGTACTGGTCGAACCACTCACACAAGAAAACTATTGCTAGACACTATCTGTCCGTAGTTTTGCTCTGCTGATGTGAGGGAACGGGAAGCAAACGCAACCAGTTGGTCTTTTTGAAGAAGAGTTGTTCCCAGCCCTTTTTATGAAGCGTCACACTGAATTGTGACTTCTTCTTTCAAGTCGTAGTACCGCAGTACTGGAGCGCTAGTGATCATTTCTTTGATCTGTTGTGTGCTCCATCGGCTTCCACAGTGGCCCACGTACTTCTGTAAGCCTTGGCAAGTATCGTGACAAGTAGTTGATGCATCCAAGTAGACGCTGGACTGCTTTTTTCGAATCGGGTCGGGTCATGTTTATCATGACATTGCCTCTATCTTCCTTGGATCTGGGCGAACTCCCTTACTGGTCAATACCTGGCCCATGTATGCTACTTCAGTCAGTCGCAGTTTTAGCTTTTTTCTATTCAGCTTTAAGTTTGCGTCTCTTGCACGTAGTAGAAGTGCTCGCAAGTTCCTGTCATGTTTAGTCACATCACAGCCATACACTAGCGATGACTGCTGTACCGGGTAGTCCCTGTATAATCTCGATTTGCCGACGGTGATACTACTCCTCTGGTTCTGAAGCTATCCCAAACGGCATTCTGAGATAACTATATCTGTCAAACGGTGTCAAAAATGTTGTCAGGAAGGAGCTGTCTTCGTCATGTTTGACTTGATGGAACCTTTCCTTTGCATCGAGTACAGTAAATACTTTTACATTAGTTAGAATCGGCAGTATCTCGTCAAGTGTTGGCATACGATACTTCGGTCAAGGATGGCTTTATTCAGTTCTCAAGGATCTAAGCAAATTCGCAGCTTGCCCGGTTTATCGACAACTACCAGGCTGCTGATCCATGCTGTTGGCTCAGTTACTTTCTTTATGATGCCTCGTGCTTCAAGTTCGCATATCCTTTCATGTACCCGTAGTTTATCTTTCAGAGGAACAGGATCACCTCGCGGTGCATGTTGCACTGGTCTCACTTGGATCCACTTCAATGTGGTACTCACCAGCTAGGCACCCTAGCCCCTCGAATACGTTGCTAAACTTGAATACGTCGCTAAACACGGATACAGTATCATGATCCGATATACTGGATCATTGTTCATCCTTGTTTTGTTTTTTTGTTTTTTTAATGCTGAGAAAGTGCCTGGATGTTCATTGGAGAGACAAACTTTCAAATCAAGAGCTATACAAGAACATAGACAAACTATCCACTAAGATCAGAAGAAGGCGTCTCCAACTTGCTGGTCATAGCTATCGACACACTGAAGAGCCAGTATCAAGGTTCATCTTGTGGAATCCCAATCGGGGAAGGAAAAGGAGGGGAAGAAGAAAAACCTTCACTAAGTTGCTGTGTGAAGACATAGACGTGGAACTTGACGATCTTCCATCCCTCATGAATGACCAAGCTTTGTGGAGGGTGCTCGTTAGTGCTCCAGCCTCGGCCGAATGATAATGATGATGATGATTGTTCATCCACTTTGTTGATTGCATTATCAATGAATGCTGATCAGCCCCATCGTTGTACACTGTGCTTGACAGTAACGGAGGTTGTCTTGCATCAACTATTTTAAAGTTGAGCTGCTGTCTCGCACCTTTGTAGTGACATCTGAGATTGCATTCTCAAGACATCGATAATACTGTCGTCGCATACAGCTTCAACTTTAATAGCTGTAGATTTTCTGATTTTAGGGGCACCAGTCTGTCTGTTTTTCAGAATCGCGAAAAGGGAGCTTTATAAAAGATGCTAATTTTATATATTTTTTTCAATTTTAAAATTGTAAAAAAGTTATCAGATCATTAACACGGATATATATAAGCTACCGAATACCGTAAGAAGGTTGAATGCAAATGTCACATTCAAAACAGACTTTGAACTTGACTTGCTTGGTCATTGTCTTGACTTGCCTTGGTCGTTGTAATATAATTTCAGTGATTTGAGTCATGATACTTTGTAGATCACATGTTATCAGATTTTCCTGTGTTCCTACGTTTTTATAAGTTCATTATTCCACATTATTCAGTCCGCATTCTGTTTCAAGTGTACAGTTGTTTAAGTTTGTTTATTTTTATCTTCAGGATTTTATTGCAGTTAAAGATGTTGTTGTGGAAGAAAAAGGTGCTGTGTATGTACCATCCTCACAACATCAAGACGTCATGGCAGGTCAGGGAACTATATGTACAGAACTACTGCAACAGGTGATGACAAAAAACAGATTTTTAGTTACCAGCCCCCCCCCCCCCCCCACCAAGCAAATCACTTAAACTCTTATCTCATTTTATTAGAACATTTTAAAGATAAATATCCTGGCTGACCCTATTCTTCATTTAAATTATTTTTCGTGACCGTATACGTGTGTATTCGGAAAAACTTGAAAAGAAAAGAAAAAAAAATATGCCACAGTACGTGAACGTCATACAAGAATTTTTTTTAAAGAAAAAGAAATCTACCCTAGTTTTTTCTTAAAAATTACAGGAAACGTACGAAAGCCCGTTAGTGCCACTGAAAGTATAAATTGCTTTCATGTTAAGTATATGTTTTGTACAGCTTGTTTTTCGCAAGTCTGTATTTAGCAAACCTTGTTTTGGAAGTATATGTTTGGCAAACCTTGTTTTTCGCAAGTCTATATTTAGCAAACCTTGTTATGGGGACGTATATGTTTTGCAAACCTTGTTTTTCGCAAGTCTGTATTAGGCAAACCTTGTTTTTTAGGTGTTCGGGTATGCACCCGAAACACCTCTTCTTCTTCTTCTTCTTCTTCTTCTTCTTCTTCTTCTTCTTCTTCTTCTTCTTCTTCTTCTTCTTCTTCTTCTTCTTCTTCTTCTTCTTCTTCTTCTTCTTCTTCTTCTTCTTCTTCTTCTTCTTCTTCTTCTTCTTCTTCTTCTTCTTCTTCTTCTTCTTCTTCTTCTTCTTCTTCTTCTTCTTCTTCTTCTTCTTCTTCTTCTTCTTCTTCTTCTTCTTCTTCTTCTTCTTCTTCTTCTTCTTCTTCTTCTTCTTCTTCTTCTTCTTCTTCTTCTTCTTCTTCTTCTTGCAAACTTCACATGAACTTGAAACTTGGCATGTACTTAGAACTTAACAAGTAGATGAAACTCGAGTTGTAAGTGACCCCAATTTGACCTTACTTCCTGTCCAAACCGGAAGTCAAAGTTTAATATTTAAAAAAATCATATCTCAACAACCACAACAGGTAAATTGACATTTTTTGCACCATTGTATAGATTGTTAATTGTCGAAAAATATTTACAAAAACATGACCCCAATTTGACCTTACTTCCTGTCCAAACCGGAAGTCAAAGTTTAACATTTAAAAAAATCATATCTCAACAACCACAAGAGGTAAATTCAGAGTTTTTGCGCCATTGTACAGATTGTTAATTGTCAAAAATATTTTTAAAAACATGACCCCAATTTGACCTTTACTTCCTGTCCAAACCGGATGTCAAAGTTTAATATTAAAAACTATCATATCTCAACAACCACAAGAGGTAAATTCACAATTTTTGTACCATTGTACAGATCGTGAATTGTCAAAAAATATTTACAAAAGGTGACCCCAATTTGACCTTACATCCTGTCCAAACCGGAAGTCAAAGTTTAATATTTAAAAAAATCATATATCAACAACCACAAGTAGTAAATTGACATTTTTGCACCATTGTATAGATTGTTAATTGTCGAAAAATATTTACACAAAGGTGACTCCAATTTGACCTTAATTCCTGTCCAAACCGGAAGTCAAGGTTTAATATTTTAAAAAATCATATCTCAACAACCACAAGAGGTAAATTCACAAATTTTGTACCATTGTACAGATCGCTAATTGTCAAAATATATTTACAAAAAGATGACCCCAATTTGACCTTACTTCCTGTCCAAACCGGAAGTCAAAGTTTAACATTTAAAAAAATCATATCTCAACAACCACAAGAGGTAAATTCAGAGTTTTTGCACCATTGTACAGATTGTTAATTGTCAAAATTATTTTTAAAAACATGACCCCAATTTGACCTTTACTTCCTGTCCAAACCGGATGTCAAAGTTTAATATTAAAAACTATCATATCTCAACAACCACAAGAGGTAAATTCACAATTTTTGTACCATTGTACAGATCGTGAATTGTCAAAAAATATTTATAAAAGGTGACCCCAATTTGACCTTACATCCTGTCCAAACCGGATGTCAAAGTTTAATATTTAAAAAAATCATATATCAACAACCACAAGTAGTAAATTGACATTTTTGCACCATTGTATAGATTGTTAATTGCCGAAAAATATTTACACAAAGGTGACCCCAATTTGACCTTAATTCCTGTCCAAACCGGAAGTCAAAGTTTAATATTAAAAAAATCATATCTCGACAACCAAAACAGGTAAATTCACAATGTTTATACCATTGTACAGACCGTTAATTGTCAAAAGATATTTACAAAAAGATGACCCCAATTTGACCTCACTTCCTGTCCAAACCGGAAGTCAAGGTTTAATATTTAAAAAAATCATATCTCAACAACCACAAGAGGTAAATTCACAAATTTTGTACCATTGTACAGATCGCTAATTGTCCGAATATATTTACAAAAAGATGACCCCAATTTGACCTTACTTCCTGTCCAAACCGGAAGTCAAAATTTTAATATTTAAAAAGATCATATCTCAGCAACCACAAGAGGTAAATTAAAATGTTTTGCACCATTGTACAGATCGTTAATTGTCACAAAATATTCAAACAAAGTTGACCCCAATTTGACATTACATCCTCCCGAACACCTAGAGTTTGTGTCGAGACAAACTCTGAATCTCTAGTATATTTTTGTTTTTTTCAAAATCACAAGGGGTACGCTTTCTAATTATTAGGTGTTCGAGCGCGCAGCGCGAACACCTATTGTTTTTGTACTGTTTTTTTTTTTTTTTTTTTTACTTCTTCTCAGTGGCGCTTGTCCGGTAACAAAGGCATCCTTGCTAAGCATATACAGCCTTCAAACTTAACACATAAACAGAACATATCAAGCAGACGAAACCGTTTTCTGTGACGTCATTACGTCATCAGGTGTCGAATTACGCTAAATCAAAGTTTAATATTTCAAAAAATCATATCTCATGAACCACAAAAGATATTTTCACAATCTTTGCATCATCTGAAAGATCTTGAATTATGTAATCTTTCGTTTCTAGACGTGACTCCAATCTGACCTTTCCTTCCGGTCAAAACCGGAAGTTGAAAATTTCAAAATTTCAAAAAATCATATCTCATGAACCATAGAAGATATTTTCACAATCTTTTTATCATCTTAAAGATCTTGAACTATGTCACATTTCGTTTTCAGACGTGACCCCAATCTGACCTTTCCTTCCGGTCGAAACCGGAAGGTTAAGTGAAACAATATGCTGAATTACTATTCCCTGTATGTACGATCTATAGCCCATATCGCGCGTGCACAGAATACGTAAACACAGCAATATACGGAGTTTAATATAGGCCTACAACGTAACGGAATGAAATGAGTGTGGAAAACTTCTCCTTTTTTACATGATATTGGGTCACAAATGTTCCTTCCTCAAGTCATCACCTCTCAATATAACAAACCTGAAGAATTTTTTTGGGAAAATGCATGGAAATTTACACCATTCTCATTCAATGCGGCATTTGTACGGTACATGTCCCGCAGTGTAACATGAGTATGTGTGTTGTGTATGAAGCGTCAGTGAAATTTGTGCTTTGTTCAGACTGCTTCGCAGAATCGTGCTTTAAAATAGAACGGGTCAAACGGCAGTTACAAGGCTCAGACTGTCACAGCAGATGTTGTGCCTACAATATAAGACTTTCCAGTACATCTACAAAAGGTAACTTTTCTTATAATTATGGTGATTTAGGTTTTTAAGGGTATTATTTTAATATTGCGTTAGTTTCATTTAATTTGGGACGATTTGAGGGCGCATTTCATGATTTACGGTCCTCGGATGCTGATTATATGAGTGATGACGAAACAAGTAGTCCAAACAAATTTCTGAACGGGTATGATATTCTTTAAGTACTTCGATTGAAGGATGTTTATTACATCACACCACACTAATTATTGTAACATTATTTAAAGCTAAAGCCAAAGCCAGTGTAGATTTTATATTCGAATTAGATTTAACCTATAATTTAGTGCCGCGCATGAGTTTTGTTTACTTGTTTTGGAGTGAAGCGGCCGGGAGTTTTCCCACGTCAGACGGTCACATTTTCTGGTAGACAGCGTTAACTTAAGTGTAAACTTTTGGGAGTTTTGTCATCAAACCTTTGAAGTTAAATTGTCATCGGCTGGTGAGTAGATCATATATAGTAATAGTGTAAAATGAGTAGGATTTATTGACATAAAACATGTACTATGTAGGTTTCAGGCCGTGGCAATATTTAAAATTAAATGTTTTCCTGTACATGTAACACAGTTACTGTTATGATGTATTGAATTATGCCTATGCTAATAATGGGTTAGGATTGAATTGTACACACATGTATCTAATATAATTTTATGTATTGTGTTTACCAGGTTTTGTCTTGGATGTCAGAACAATATAAATGCCATATAAAAGCGCAGGTTAAACCTCATATTTTCTGTCTCATCAAGCTGTTTATTTTATCCATCTCTGGATCATCTTACTACATAATTTTAAGATTAAAATTAGTTGATACCTATACTTTTACAGTATCACATAAAGTAGGTGATGTATGGTCCATGTATTTGTTTCTTCCATGGCTACTTGTATTCCCCTTGTAGTGAGGAAGTTAATCACCTTAAAATCAAACATTTCACAAATTGATTGTTGGAAGTATGCCAGAAGTTCCAGAATAAGTGTTACTGATGGGCTCATAATTCTACTTTTGGCAATACATACATCTGTGTTTTTATTGAAAGAGTAGATGTAAACAAGCATTTGAAATTGAAATCATTTATTTATTATCTTCCAGCGTAAGAAGAAACGAAAACCACCCAAAGTACAACATGACTCACAAGATATGTGGTGAATAGAGGAACCCAACACACTAGAAGTTACCACTGCAGTGAAATACCCTGATGTGTCCATTATTCAGAAAGAACAGTCGTACTTTTAACAAAATGGTCAGAGCACAGACCAGATTAGAAGTTTTTAAGATTGTCAACACTCAGCATTGCACCTTTGGTAAAGATTATTCTGAGACACCCAAGCATATTTTTTTGGTAAATTTAATTTTGTTTAAAATGTGGCTTGAATTTGAAATCGGGTGAAAAAGGTATTCAGGCACAGCAGTTTAAATACAAAATGAATTACTTTTGATTTTGAGGCAAGAGATCCAGATTGTGCAAATGGAATAATGTGTATGAATTTTTTATCGAAAAGCATCAATGAACTTCCCACAATGATTGCTTAATAACCAAAAAAGAGTCTAGAAAAAAAGAGTCTAGAACAACAAAATGGTAAGTATTGTTTTCCCAAATTGTTGGGTGTTTACTTTTAAATATTGGTTTTGGTTAGCCGGTTAGCAAATTTCTAAATGGTCAGTGAATTTTGTTTCATTTTAATTAATGTAATAACCAAATTATATGTTTCATTATCATTAATAAATAAATTAATTAAAAAGATTAAGGCCTACACGTTTTAAGCATTATTCTGGTACAGAACCATAAAACTTAACACATAGACCTTAACATGTAGTTGTATCCTAGGTTGTGACGTCATGGTTAAGGCATCAGATATCGAATTACACTAAATCAAAGTTTAATATTTCAAAATATATCTCATGAACCACAAAATATATTTTCACATTACTCTTCTCGATGAGACTTATTGAACAAAAAAACATAGTTCCAAAATTCACACAGCCTTCAAATTTAACACATACTTATACCATAACATGTAGTTGTCAATAAATTTATGACATATAGTTTCAGGTAAAGTTGTGATGTCATGTTGACGTCATCAGATAGCGAAATACACTAACATTTTAATATTTCCAAAAATCATATCTCATGAACCACAAAAGATATTTACACAATCTTTGCATCATCTTACAGATCTTGAATTATGTGACATTTCGTACACAGACATGATCCAATCAGACTTCTCTTTCCGGTCGAAACTGGATATGGTATATGCCTTCAGTGGACGAAATTACTATTGACATGTGACCTTTTGAAAAATATGACTGATGACGTCATCACATATCATTGCCCTTTTGTGGCAACATAATCTCAAAAGTCATAGGAAATTTGAATATGACTTCTGCGAATAAAGTGATAGTGACATCTTATATTCTCAAAAAATGTTTGATAACATCATCAAAGTTCAGAGCGCCCCCTAGTGGCATTTTTTTAAAGGGATTATTTTCCAATCTCAGAAATTGAACCAAAGCAAGTACTAACGTTATTTTTTCATGATCATGAGGAAGTTTCATTGTGTCATATAATTATATGACCTTCAAATCACCTGTTCTGACCTTTACTTCCGGTCCAAACAATTAGACCAAAGTCAACACATTCTAACGCAAAATTGATATATTTTTTGAATATGAAATTGATATTGAAATAATAAAATATGATACACCTTTGCAAAATATGATATTGACATCATCGTTGATAATTTGATTGAACCGGAAGTTGACTCGAACACCGTGTGTTTGTTCAAACAAACACTTAAGCTCTAGTATATTTTTGTTTTTCTCAAAATCACAAGGGGTACGCTTTCTAATTATTAGGGGTTCTGAGAAGAACCTTTGGTTAACTCAACATTTCGATTTGTATGCTTTGATCATCTTCTTGGAGAATGCGGAATGCTGGTGCAGGAGGGGCTTAAGTAGCTCGGTGGAGGAGTCCTGATCACTAGATCTTTGGGCTTGCTTGTGCCATTCTTGTAGATGTAGCTATTAACCTTAAAAAATTGAAATATATTTATAATTAATTATGTGTGAAATGACAAATGTATTATGACACAATTTATTCATAGAAAGTAAAAGATAATATTAACAAATTTAAAAAAAAATTCTTAAATATCAGCTGTTTTAACTAACCACACACCATCCCTTAAAAACATTCAAATAATAAATCCCATATCCCACTATTTTATTTTAAGCTAGGTTTCAACTTCAAAGGTTCAGGGGGTACACAGTTGTAAACCTTAAATTTATTTGTGAACTACCAACTTTGTATTTAATCAAGCTGATATAATAGTAATACTATTGTACCATCGTGATTGTACAAACTATATTTCTATGACAGTAACAAGTGGGTTAATATTTCATGTTTAAGATGATAACAAGTCCCAGGCATGTCAAGTACAATGTTCCCAAGTTAAAGGTACACACTGCCCTAAAAGTGCAAAAAATGGGATTGATAGAATGATAGATAAGGTTTTCTTCAAAAACCAAAATCCGGGTATCATGTAATTACCGAGAAATGTCCAAAAAACAACAATGTCAAAGGTCACGTATACGCATTTCCAGTAGTCTACACGACCGTGAAACCTGTACGGCATTATTGCAGATTGTATTTAGACTGGTACCTCTGCATTGCACACCGTTGTGATTGTAACAAGAGGAACAAGGTTCCAGTCTTTACATTTTGTATCCGTTGTAAACACACGAACGATCACAGAATTCCTGGATTCGATTGCAACCAGATGCACGTCGACGTCCAAGATCATCCAAAAAAGTGAGGAAAATGCTTATTAGGCTTGATAGACCTTGGATCAACCATGGAGAAAGGCAGAGACTGAACAAACCGGTGCTTAGCAGCATCTATCTGGACATGCTGGATTCTGGGTGAGCTATCTCAATCATGATCAATTTTAGTTTGCATTGTTGCCATCGGTAGACAGAACATGTGTAACATGATGAACACAATCATGACAATGCCCCCTGGCAATTATGTGAAATTGCCCAAACCCCCGATTACATACTCTACATATTTGACAAGAAAAAATTGTGAAAGGGAAGCTTCAATTTTGGTTTAGATTCTCATATTCTCAAAATATTATCAAACATTTTTATTTGGTAATTGGGACATATACTAATTACTATAGGCGGCTTAGGCCTAATGACCAAATTATTTTGTCCGAAATGCTTTTAGGGGGCCTAGTTTTATCTTAGAGAATTTAAAAAAAAATAAATACAAGAATTTCCCAGATATAACTTTGTGAAACACGAGGGGGAGCACCTATTTTTAATAAATTTTCACAGGTTGGTTTTTACGCTATTTTTCATGAGATCTAATGTTAACGTGTTACAGGGTTGAAGTCAATGTTCATTATCAAATACCAATGATGAACATTTTATTTAGTTTTAATGGTTGTTTATTACAAAAAAATTAAGGTTTAGTATAATATGTTATTTTTTTGCTATAGCAGTACTGGCATTTCAGTCCAAGAGAAGGGGTCTATCTGATAGTGATAACCACCTTTCCAATCCATATCAGTTAAAAAATGTTTTAATTTATTTCACAGTGATTGTTGATAATGTTGAATTTGTTTAAATCTAAGCCCTTACTCCTCTTTTCACTCTTAAATCTTTTTCAGAAAGAGGACAAACATTTTGCTACTTCAGCTATGCTGAATTGATGCTGGGTGTGATTCTCGACATAATGAAGCACCAGTCTTCGGTCAATGGAATTGGTAATTTGGAATCAAACATATGTCTGGGCCCCTTACATTTATTGCTTGTTTGCCCCTCCCCCTCCCCAGTTCTTGGATTCTATAGTGCTGCAATGATAGTCCAAAGAATTTTAGAAAACAAATGTGTCGGTTCATCACCAGTGGCAGTACATGCCATCACCAAGAACCTGGGGGCAGACATTTTATTCCAAAATTACCGATTCCAATAACAGCCCCTGAATGTCACCCATTCCGAACTGTCACTAAATCGTACATACAGAGCGTACATTTATTATGCAGATTGATTCTGTTTTCTTGTCAATAAATGATCATTGTTGGGTTCATTTACACTGAAGTCATTTCACTAGTTATGTGTAAGACCATGTACACTCATTGTTAGATTGTTTACAATAGGTTAAACAGGTCAGCAAAGTGGTTTTAATTGATTGTGGGAGGGGAGGGAGGAGTGGAACCACAAAAGTCAAGTCATGAAACCAAATGGACAGTTAAAATAAAAATATATTTCATTGTTTTATTAGCAATTTACAAGTACCCATACAACTCTTGATTTTTTCAATGTCTACAAATTTATGTACAAAATGGCATCTGATCTTTAGCTTGTAATTCTATAGTATGGATGCAGCTACAGACATTTAGCCAAATATGTGTACAACCTTGAAAATGTAAAAAAGCAATGCAGAATTTGTTTCAAATTTTATTAATGATTTTTAATTATTTGCAGTATAGGTGAAAACAAAGAAAATTTATAAGCATGTCACAATAAGATGCTTGATTACAGTGTTACTATCATTTTCAATTTATCATATTTTTGTTCATTATAAACTTGAGTTAAAAGTGAAGTATATTATAAATAAAGATCACTCTCGGTATATAAACATGCAGTCCATCCATTCAATTTATTTGTGTACAAGACTTAATACCAAGACATAAATACCAATGTTGGCTTCATCTAAATCTAGAATTTAAAGGTTTTTCATAAACAAAATGAAAAGGGCAAGCAACTATCAGATTTGATCAAGTGGATGTATTTACATTTAATTTTGTTTGAATTGTCAATTGGCTAATTAGAACTTGTGGCCTTACTTTTGGGAATTATTTACTTTTTGACAACTCTTCTGCTGAGGGCAAGGGACTTTATCATAAAAACGTATAATGAAAGATTAGCTGACATCCATACAAGCTTTGAAGACTGCAGACATTAGCTATTTGACATACGCTGTATTGTTTCTTCTCCACCCAATTACTATACGGCTGTGCTTTGAGTAGACTCTGTGGTACCTGATACATGAACATGGATGAAATGCACAATTATTAGCTAACTTTCTATTATGTTCCATGTAGGGAAAAATTATTTACAACCTGGAAATGGAAATATCAGGAGTGTAAAGACTCCTCTCTCACAGGGTAACTTTTCCATGGTAAAGTTGGAAAACAAAGAAAGGGGAAAATGTTTATATGCTCCTCCATGCTTCAGTGTCTTCAGTAGCCGTAGCCGTAGCCCTAGCCCGCCCGCACCCCCCCCCCCCCCCCCCGCCAATCAATATAACCCCCACTTCCTGCCCTTTGAATATGCAGCCAAGTTTAATCCAGATCCTATACACGTAGTCCCCTTCTACCCTAAATCAACTTTGTGACTTTATGCCCATAATAAGGCTGAATAAGTAGATCTGGCTACATGGCAAACTATTTTCACAGTGTTTTTACATGTTGATTTATCATCATCACGGTTTTTGAAAAGCATGTGTTGGGCTAGTGTCAATATCATTATGCATATTTATCTAAGAATACATGTACATGTTTGTATACCGTAGGAGTAAGATTTGTGGTAGCACCATGTAACTATCTCTACAGTTTAATAGTGTTGGTTCTTAGAAGAACCGGTGGTGGAATAACTTTGCCATCGGTATACTCTGATCATCTTCATCCCCCTGAAGACAATCAGAGTATACTGATTGAAACGTAAAGTAATGTCACTGCCAGTTCTCAGAACCAATGCTATTTACTACTCTTGAAAGATAATTACTCTTACTCCTACTGTTCTTCAACCATGTAAAGCTTCAAAATCTCAACATTTTCAAAGTAGTACAAACTACAAAATACTAATATAGTAATTTTGTGTGTGTGTGTGTGTGTGGGGGGGGGGGGGGGTTGAGGGCTGTCAGTTGCATTTGTCTTGAAACATTTTCATGTTATACCTGCATTTGTTGGCAGAGGGAGGGTCTTAAAAGTAGGACATGTCCTCTGTACTTCCTTGAAAATTTTGATTGGATGGCACCCGTAACAAACCTGAAGTTGATATAGTAGGTAATCTTCTTGAGAAAACTCTTATTCAGTGGAATGTCTGCTAGTAACATAGGTGTGGTAGGCTTCCATTTGCTGACACCCATTCACATACGTAGGTGACATGATGAACTGAGCATTCGTCTCTGTCTCCATCTCACTCCATTTCATCTATGGACCAAACATGAACAAACATTATGTATACAATCTTAGAAAAGAAAGATTGCTGATAGTACTCCAGCAGTTGAGAAATGAGACTGACCACAAAAACATAACACAATAGCCAGCCATGAATAACACATGTAAAGCTACTTTGACTAATTATTAGTGCTACAGTACACTTACCATTCACACACACACACACACTGCAAATGACAAACTCTCAGAGAAGGATAATTACTTTTTTCTTCCTTTAAATTGCACAAGAGTTACTGAATACACAAAAGTGTATTTTCTTAATATTGCTTAGAAACTGATTATAAGGCTACATGAAATCAGCATGTGCAAGTTCGGACTAGAGAAAAACTAAATTTTGATATAAGACATAAAACACAATAAAGGGGGCCACTTTGCATCCGTCACGTTAGCAGTTTTTCCAATGGTTGTTATTTATTTTTAAGTACCTGAAACCGACCAAAATGTGTTTCAACATGTGAATGGACATGCAGGCTTATACTAGAACTAATTTGAGTTGATTTATTTTATTTTTAAATTTTTTTATTTATTTTTTTTACCCTCAAATTTCCATAAAAATTGGACGGAAAAAGTTACCTCACTTTTTCCGTCCATTTGTTGATGGAAATTTTAGGGTAATTAAAAAAATAATAGTAATAATCAACTCAAATTATCTTTAGGATAGGCATGCATGTCTATTCAATTGTTGAAATTCTTTTTGGGTGGTTTCAGATATTTAAAATAAAATTACAACCATAAGAAAAACTGCTAAGGTGACGGTAGGAAAGTGGCCCCCTTTATTGTGTTTTATGTCATAAACATTATTATTTTTTTTTTTAAAGGGAGAGACAAGTGTACATGTAGGGGTGTTTACAGTAATGTCTGTACAATTTAAATTAAATAACTTGTTGTGAAATGTGATGTGTTGACAGCCAAATAGTATTTCACTTACTCATACAGGCTCATGTGATGTTGTGTCCATATGTTGCTCTGACTCCACTTGTTGATCTTGTGCAACTGACTTTGATGTTGATGATTGATGGAGCTCATGTATACCTGGGAGTTGACCAAGAGATGCTTGGGCACTGTAGGAATAAAAAAAAAAAAACATGTTCACATGAATGTTTGGATATGATGTTAAAGGGAAGGTACATCACTGGTTATTACTTGATTGCACAATTACTGAATTATTTATTACCTACAGCTAACTGGATGTGACGCAGATAAACAATTATTCTACTTATTGTGTTCTTATTTTAAAGAACACTGAAAAAACAAAATATACACATTTACTAATGTTTTCCTAAAGAATCATGAAGGGTTTTCACACTTTTCTCATGACTAGACTCCCCATTGAGCTCAAACTTTAACATATTCATTATTAAACGATCTTCATTCAAAGTAAGTAAATATTACCGATAACAGCTGTTATGCTGTTGTACTTTCCCTTTAAGAGGACAACGGTCACGATCAACAGGGCATGGAATTGGAGTGCTAGTTTTAGATTAACCTCGGTGACTGAAAATAATACCCCACATGATAAGGTCATATTATCAATGCTGCTGAATAAATGAGCCAGTAAGTTTCAGTCACTGTGTTCATCTTAAACTAGGACACCGATTCCATGTCCTGTTGAAAGTCTGCTCTGATCGTGATGTTGTCCCTTTAATATGGACAATTTAACATTAAGCATGCACAAGGGGGGGGGGGAACCTGAAAGCACAACTTCATTTTTTCTAAATGAGAAATTGTTTCTGTAAATCTGATTTTGTTTTATAGAAAAACAAATATTTACATAAACTAAGTTTTCTATAAAAACAAAAAAAAATAATAAATGGGATAAAAAAAATAATCTGAATCAATCAAGATTTACTCTACATTGGCAATGCTTTGTAGATGTGAATAGTGGAAATGGAATCAAGCTGAACTCTACATGGTGTTGATGCAAGTAAAAATACTGGCAGTGATGTTTTCTCATACCTATAAAACAAAACATAACAGCTAATGAAATAATGGTGGATATGATGGACATGGTGCATAATAAAAATCCATACTCGTACTCGTACGTTTGGGCAAATAATGGTACCTGATGCTATTTCCTCCAGTCCATGTTTGAATTTTCTCCATGACCCCTATTGACTATCTTCCCCATAAAATACATGGGCATCGATGGTGGAAATTACAACTAATTCACTGGAAATTGTTCTCATAATTATCACATCTGTATTGTAAACATCATCACTACATGTATCTCATAATTACCATGTCTGTATTGTAAACATCATCACAATATCATTGTGCCTTGGCTATATAGGAACTATCAAAAATAATGTGATGGCTAACAGAAATTCAGGGTCCTACTAATTGCCGACATCTACCGACAACTCTTAAAAACCTACCGACATCTCATTGGGTACTACTAATTGCCGATCCCTGCCGACTTATTGTTCTCCTTGGTTACCATCACCCTCGTGTATAATGGTACAGTCCATGTCGTATCTCGAGCGCATAAGAGTTGTCGGTAGTTGTCGGTAGTTGTCGGTAGATGTCGGCAGGGGTCGGCAATTAGTAGGACCGGAAATTCATCATAAGAGTTCACCATACAGCCACACAAAAAGCCCTACGAGTGTTTATATTATTATCAAACAATATTTCTCTTTTATTACTCTTACCTGTCCAACAATAATCCTACAAATGTGATATTCATGGTATCATTCATGGTCACCATCACGTTCAACAATCAAATCCCTGAGTGTTTGCCATCATTTGAGGTTGGCTGACCCGTCAATGGTCGCCAGGCATGCGTCGTTTTATTACCGTAGACGGTGAGCCTTTCTTCGCTTGGTCGAAATTCTGGTGTTGATTTTGACGGATGGCCTCCCAAACTGAACAATTTTTGTCACATTTTTATTGGCGTTGATATGATGAAGGGGCTCTGACGATGATCCGAATGAAGGTGTCATTGTTGTTTCCAAAACTAAACTCGTTGGCAGTATCATAATTCAAAATACCCGACACGAAAAGCACCACACTCCACAGTGGTCGAGACCTGCTTTACACTTCCTCGCGAAAAGTGTTGACATACTTATGGCCTAACCGGCGGGCTCACGCCTCGGGCGCATTGCCACGCCGACGCCCATGGCTGTACTGGCAGAGTCTTGGTTCGGTTCCCGGTGTCTTGGAAAGTGCTAAGACTTTCGCCTTTTTGTCGATTTTGACAATTTTCACCCATTGTTTCAAAATCATTTCACTTTTGTCAAGTATCAATGAATTATAAAAAATAATTATTCTTGAATTTGGTTCAGTAATAAACTTTTTAAACGTCTGAAAGTGCGACTATTACTTTTGTCCTCGTGAGTTTTCTGGACAAATTTTGGTTCAAAAAAGTCACATGACATTGTTTTTTGTACAATAACAGAAAAACGACGTATTTTTCAGGGGTATTTGTGTGCACAATTATATTCTACTTTTGAAAGATCTTTCCAACCATGTATGAAAAGCAATGAAATATTGAGGGGCGTTTTTTATCGCCCAATTTCGCGCGACAAAGGCGGTGTGCACCTTTACTCCCATGGAAATTTCTTGCAATACTTTATTACTTGTGCATGGTGAATAATATTATTATTAAAAACAAACTTACCCAACTAAGGTCACAGATAATAACTTCTGTCACTGCCCAACTTTGCCAGCAAACAATCCTTTTCGATGATATGATGTATGTACATTTACTAACCTAAATATATAATTGTCTTAATTGAGTTAAAACATGTCAACAAACCACGAACTACGGAACAGCTGATTTGTAACCATTCTAGATTATGTGTGGTACATAATAATCACATAAACAGTCCGGTAACCACCATGTCTAGTCTCTACATACAGTGCATAGGAGTCAGGGAACCTTTACGTTAAACTGACAACAGAGGGCGCCCTTCAAGCAAAACTTTCAGGGGGTTAGAAATATCAAATTTTTATTTTAATGATTTATTCTTGTTTCTAAAAAATAATACTAATAGGCCTGTACATGTTTTGAGGGGGGCAGAATATTAAAAAAAGTCAAAAAAAGTGAAATAACACCCCCCCCTCCCCCCCCCCCCCCCTATTACTATTGGTCGAACCTTGCAGAGACGATCATTTACATCTGCCTGATTGTCAGCGAAGTGAATAGGCTATCGCTAACAAGTCCATAAATCTATCTCGGGGCATGGTGTTTGGAAAGAAGGGAGTTTCAAGAACCGAGTCCCTTGTCCAGTACAGTTTCATGTCGGGCTTGGGCATTATTCCCATGACGATATTCATGGCCAGGAATACCGACATCTCTTCTTGAGTTGTGTTGAACCATCCCCTCATGTGACTCTGCGTTTGACGCTTTAGGTTATCGGCGGCGTATCGGTTTGTCTCATCAGATATGTGGCTTATAAGTTCGGGAGGAAAAAAGTGTTCGAATATCTCCGTAGGGCTGCAGCTGGTGCTATCAAAATTCTGAACTTGAAGTCCCGATGCCCCGTCAAAGCCATATCGGTGAGGAAAATTGTCTGTGTTATTCCACTGCAAATCTTGATCAGGTCCAGTCCCAGCTCGTTTTCGAAGTCTCGCTATCGGCATGTTTATGTACAGTCCGTGTTTAAAAAAATATTTTACAGGCAATTTCTCTGAGATTATTTTGTTTTCATCGAAATATTGATTATATCCTTCTAGAAGGAAATACAAATACTTTGTAGTGAGATAATTGTCAGAAGCTCAGTTTAACAGTTATTAAGTACTAAAATGAATTTATGACAGGACCCACAATAAATAAACATTCGGACATAATTATACTTTAAAACCATGCTTCTCGTGATTTTGAGACAATGTGTAATATAAAGCATTTGTTTCAGTGATGAAAAAGAAAATTTATGGAAATTGCCGGTAAAATAGCGCAAAACGAGCGATATTATTTGATTTTGAGGAAAGGTAGCCTGGCCTGTTCATGTTGTATTTATACTTGTACAATTGTTGTTTCTTACAGACGGATAACAAGCTAGATGCTATTGTAGTACCTGTTGGAGGAGGTGGAATGTTGGCAGGAACAATCATCGCAGCCAAGGTACATTCAATTCATTGCCAAGGGGAGACTTTGTCACTTTATGGGGTCTAGAACTAGAAGAGATTATACATCTTACAAACCAATTATTTGACGTATTAGGCTAAATCCAGTCTTATTTATGGCCTCATACTAAAAATAATTAAAACCAGGTACGAAAATCATCTTCAAATTTGCCGCACTATAATTGGACGGCTTTTTACTTTTAGTATTTACAACAAAAATGGCGGTATGGGTTTTGAGTTAAACAGCATTCATTTTCAAGAGCCTATTCTCTACATGATATTAATAATTTCTCTTGTGCGGTTTTGATTTATGAAGTCCTTGTGTCCAGGCATTAAAGTGTTTGCTGCCGAGCCAGAGATGGCCGACGACTGTTATCAGTCATTCGTGGCAAAGAAACACATCGCACAAAACCGTTTTTTTGACACAGTCGCAGACGGACTACGGTGGTCTATCGGTGATCTCGCCTGGCCAATCATTAGGGACCTGGTTGATGATGTCATCACAGTAACAGAGGATGAAATAAAGGTAATATCTAAATAGAAAATTAATACTAATTCCTGGATCCGCCCAGCCTGAGAATGCTGGTGATCTCCCATAATGCACTGTTTCTTTCTCAGGCAAGGACATTAAGATACTGCTGATAGGGATTGAAAAAGATGAACTTTATATGCCAAGACATCAGCCTTTACACCAGTGGTATTCTGATATTTGCCGTAAAATCTCCCGTAAAATTTATGGTAAAACGTAGTGCAGCAAGCTGCAAACGTAAATGGAGTAACGTCTGACCGTAATTTTTACAGTAAAAAGGCTGTAAATATATTTACGAGTATACCGTAATTTCATAACTGGAAATGAATCCCTCGGTTGGTTGGGTTCCTTGTTGATCTACAGATTTGGGATAATCAATGCCATTATTAATTTACACAATGTCTTTTCACTTACGTAGCCTGGTTCCTTGTTTCAACCACCTCTCTTCACTGATGTATAGAACATGTATTCTTTATGATGTATTTCCAAATCTCTTTTTAGTTATGGTGGCATGCAATTATAATCTATATTTCAATATTTTAAATGTTGAATGTACTTTTGAAATCAACATAGATGAGAACATCATAATCTATACATTTATATCATAAAATTAACAGTAAATATTTGAAAATTTCCTAAAATCGCCCATTTTCACATGTTGAAACCTTGGAAATGATTTGAGCACAAAGCTATGTCAAACTAAGGTCAGATCATTTACATATTGAATATATCCCAGAGTGCAATGGGAGCGACCGTAATACACTTTTCGGTCGCAATTTTCACCGTAGAATTTACACACTTTTCACAGTAAAATTACGGTATTTTTTTACAGTGGGATCAGGTCCATAGATAATATATATGACACAGATAATAATAAACATTGAACGTTTTAATTTTACAATATTAATAATTTCAGGTCCAATGAATAAAACATGTACATAACACCATAGAGAAAGGACACTATGATTACACGGATCCCATAGGAGAGATATTTTGCCAGCATTGTTTCTGTATAGCTTATTACACGGATCCCATAGGAGAGATATTTTGCCAGCATTGTTTCTGTATAGCTTATTACATGGATCCCATTGGAGAGATATTTTGCCAGCTTTGTTTCTGTATAGCTTATAGGTTAGGCGACCTAGTACATCCACCAGTTCAAATCCACCCACAACTAATGTATTAAAGGGAAGATTCAGCAAAACTAATGAGTATGGAAATTTTCTTTGAATCAAGATAAACATTAAACAACCAACCTAGGGAAGTTTCAGCTTTAAGATGTATCGCCCGTGTTTGGGCTGATTTGACGGTAACAAATAGATTTCAATGTTCAATTGCTATTTAGGTGTTCGGGTATGCCGAAACACCTATTGTTTTTGTTCGTTTTTTTTCTTTTCTTCTCCTTCTTCTTCTTCTCCGGATAGACTGTCTACAAAAAAACACATACTTGCAAACTTCACATGAACTTCAAACTTGGCATATACTTAGAACTTAACAAGTAGATGAAACAAACCGGAAGTCCAAACCGGAAGTCAAAGTTTAATATTTAAAAAAATCATATAAAAACAACCACAACAGGTAAATTGACATTTTTTGCACCATTGTACAGATTGTTAATTGTCGAAAAATATTTACAAAAACATGACTCCAATTTGACCTTACTTCCTGTCCAAACCGGAAGTAAAAGTTTAACATTTAAAAAATCACATCTCAACAACCACAAGAGGTAAATTCAGAGTGTTTGCACCATTATGTACAGGTTGTTAATTGTCCAAAAATATTTACACAAAGGTGACCCCAATTTGACCTTACTT
>CM055818.1:41205452-41228166 GCA_029582265.1 Zoroaster sp. YZ-2022
CCTTCCCGCCCTTTCATTTGGAGCTTCGAGCACCTATTCTGGTATGAAGACATCTGCCAGAGGACAATTCCCTGGGACTACAATCGCCCGACTCGTTCGGTTAACAACCACTACATTGATAGTACATGTTGAGCTGCCTGGGAGTTTAGTGACAAGAGGTGTCACATCTAGACCCAATGGCAATCTACGTCTTACTTGAGCCTCCACCAGCACAGTCACTGGTTTGCGCAAGACATTTCGAACAGATCCACAGATAGACCTCTGTTCTCCCTGTTGAATGGTGACGGAACGTTTAGAACGGGATCTCACTGTACCAAGCTTCCCATCGTTGGAGACTCTGCTCTCATCAGCGATGTTCTTGTAGATCTTTCGGCAGGTGGAACTTATATTAAGACTTTGAACAACCCGAGCGCCTGCTTGTTTCCGGCACGACTCAAAACAGCTGCGGAAAAGACCAGAGTTGGTGCCCACTATAACTGGTTGAATACCCGAGTTTCGTCCATCTGGGATAACCAAAGCAAATGTGTTAAACCTACTGCTTGTACGACTGAAGGAGTCGTCAAATCCCATGGAGACGTAAGTCCATCCCAAGTAGGGCATTTTCCCATCCCCTCCATGAAATAAGACTAAATCGTTTATTGGATGCAACGTGCGGTTTAAGCGTTTGAAGAAAGAGTTACAGATTAGGGTGACTTGGGATCCACTATCGAGTAGACAGTGGGCCTCTAGACCGTCGACCCAGCACCGGGGAGTGATTGTCTGACCTACCAACCCACAAGGAATGTCTGTCCCTGTTTCAAACTTCACCTGGGGTATTACTGTCTGCCGGACACCTGGCTCCCCCTCTGCTGGCGTCCTGAATCGTTTCCCGACTGTCCTCCGAGAACAAACTTGATCAACTTTTGGTTAACAGCCTCGGGGTTTGGGGGGTTTGGGCACCTCCTACGAATATGCCCCTCTTCACCACATGAGAAACAGAAACTGACTAGTGTGCCTTTCTCGTGACCTCTGTTGGAGTTTTGGCGACCTTGTCCTCCCTTTGCCTGAGGGACATGATAAGGTGAAGGAGCACCATGTTGCAAGGATTGCATCTGAGAGATGGCGTTTTGCTGTTGAGCATCATTCCGGGGATGATGTGACTGAGGCAGAGTGTTGAAAGTATTGTGACTGAGGAATGGAAGGTTGGAAATATTGTGGAGAAGGCACAACATGCTGGAGGTGTTGAGCTTTATGTTGGCCCTGGGATGGCCGACCACGATTCTCCTATTTGACCTTGGCCTCATCTTCTTGCTTTCTCACCAGCGAAAGAAGTGTGAGAAAAGACGGTGGCCGATCTACTTTGTCCCTAAGATGGAGATTGACAAGAATCATCTCGTCAAAGAGGATACCTCTGATAAACTGATTCAGTCGAACTTTATTCGCTTGAGCTTCTGGGACAACTCCTCTCCGCAAAACCTTCCTTAAGCAATCTTGCAGTCTAGTTAAAAACTTGGAAGGAGATTCGCCAGCGGTTTGTGACAAACTGTGCAGCTTAACAAATAGCTCGTCATCAGTCTCCGTGTCACCGAAAGCCACGTCAAGAGCCTTGAGGTAATCAAGTGATGAAGCGGCAGGGTTGTCACGACGGAGATCATTGACGATGTTCAGAGCAGGCGACCGCAGAGCTTCACGGATGCGCTTTCTCTTCTGAGCATCGCCAAGGTCCTGCCACTCATCCATCTGGCCCTCAACATGATCAATCCAAGAGGTGTATTCATCCTCGTCTCGTGCAGGGGAAACCAAACCTGAAAAACACTTAAGTTTCCTATAACTGGCCGCAAATGTACTGTGAGATAAAATCTCTGAAAGATCGGAAGAAAGGGGTTGAGCAGAAGGAATAGCTTGAGCAGAAGGAACCGCTTGAGCTGCGGAAGATTGAGGGTTAGACCCAGATAAGCCAGAAGAAGAAGGATTCGACTGGGACCACTCACGATCACCGGCAGTGATGTCACAAATTCGCACTATTCGATTCTTGGAAGAAGCTGGAGATCTATCTAATGCCCCAGTCACATTTCCGCCGGGCGCCGGGCGGAGAGGGGGTATCGGGCGGTCACCCGATGTCCCGGCCATCGGAGACAAATCCCGGATGTCTCAAATTGCTCTTGGTCACGGTCACATTAGATACGGGCGCCGCACGGCAACAAATTAGATTTCCGCCGAGTAAGTCGAACGGACAACGGACGGGGACCGTAGGGTGGCCCTACGGACATCGTCCAGGCACCGTACGGAGGCCTTGAGGCACCCGGCCGATGTTTTTCCGCCAGGTGAACGGGGGAGGCCGGACGTATCCCGCACGATGCCCGGGCGGGCGTCTGGTGGCGGTTTCAACTGGTTTCAGGCGCACGCACGATACCCGCGCGGGCGCCGGACGGGCGCCGTCCTGAGAGCCAGGGGCCGCTCGGGCGCCGGCCTGGCGCCGGTGACTAATCGGTAGGCGCCCGCACGGTTTCTTGATACCGCTCGGGCGCCGTACGATTACCCTTCGGCGCCCATAAGCCCATCGGAGGACCCCCGGACACCGTACGGTCCAGGTGGCCCTGAGCCTTTCTAATCTCTTAATTAATCCTTTGATGACCGTACGATGCCGCCGGGTGTCGTGGGTATCGTTAGCTATCGGACGCTCCTTACGGTCCCCTGCGGTTCATTTGCGATGAGTTAGGTCGAAAAAAAGTCTGCCGGCCATTGGAAAATTATAACTCCGCGTTAAAAGTTGGCGGCGGCCCGTGCGGCGTGTTTTAATCGGCCGATAGCTCCGATTGATCCGCCGGTGACCGTAAGATTTCCCCGATTCCCGTGCGATTTTAGGCAAAAAGCTCGCCGGGCGGGCGCCTTTCCTACAATCGGCGTAAATGTGACTGGGGCATAACCTAACTATGTGGCAAAGGATAGAAACCGTTGAAATATTCAACCTTATCTCCGACCCTAACCCTAGTGAGGATGAAGGCCGATCTAAATCGCAAAGGAAAAAGGTGATGTCTTGCTCCTCATTATCTCTGAAAGATACACTGACGAGGCCGGAAAGATGTTTCATAAGAGCATGGGAGATGGCCCCGATAGGAATTTCGACTAATTTGGTCACCAACAGTATTGAATGGCTAGGCCGTATCTCATCCTTCTTACACCATTCTAGACCCAGCTTTCTATACGTGGTGTCAGCCATTGTGTGATAGGTGAAAAAAAATATATAGATTTGAGGAAAACAATTTCGAATGTTGGCTCTTTTGGCAAGTATCAAAAATCAGGATAAAAAATATATTATGATAACTTATGATTATGAAAGAAGCAGTTAGCATCAATCAAACAATAATATAAATGCAAATCTTTATAATAAACAACAGAGTTCAATGTGCACAAAAATCTCTTATAATCCACTGAATCAAATTAGATCACATTACAATTTATATTTCTCGGACAAGCCCCCAAATGTAACCCGTAGTTCATCCTCAAAATAGCGGGAACCGAAACATTAAACAACTCCCTTTTGAGTAAACAAGACTCACGTAGGAAAAGTCAAGATTGGTGTGCACATACAGAAAACTATAGGTTTATTATCTGTATCATGAAAAATATGTTGAACGAAATGAAGCAATAGAAAAAGAACAATAAGTTATACAATAATCAGGATCCTGGAATTTAATTACATAAGATGATTAAAGGCGCCAAATACTAAGGAAATTATAACGCGTTCGTCCTCCGGGGCGATCTTGAAAAAATCTTGAAGCGGCGGAAGACTTCTTGAAAATGGTGTGTCCTCAAAACGTGTAGAATTTTATTATAGGTTGATACTTGCGGTTACAGATGATAATGTTGCATGGCTGATGTAGTCTCGGGCGTACTGGGTGTATATAGGGTGCTAAGGCGATCCTCAATCTTTTAACAACGTCCAGTCTAGGTAAAACTTGTAGCTTCTCCTGAGGACGACCAGAGCATACTGATCGAAACGTCGAGTTGTACCACTAGTTCTTTTCAGAACTAATTACTACTCAATTGAGATTCCACATGGTGTCACCGCAATTAGTCTTACTTAACGTCCAGTCTATCTGCTGGTGGGGTTGTCCCAGTAGTCCGAGCTATTAAAAAGAGTGCATGGTCCATGCCATAATTACATAATTCTACAAACCATACAATCAATGTAGGCTGGATAAACATTCCTGAAGGCCACCTCACATTAGGTGATAAAATAAATTAAATGAGAACAACTTCTCCTTGTAGAAAACATTAAGAATCAAAAGAAATTGTCTCACTTGAGACAAGCTCAGTAAACTATCGAACTATCAAACTTGCCAACCTCAAAACTTTATCATAAGACACAGCTTGTGTCTTTAAGTTTCGGGATGCAATAATTAAACAAAGAGCACAAGAAATACTTAAATATACAAATTAAAAACTTAAAATAAAAAAGTTAAAATGAAACATCTCTCGTAGAGTTAAATATCTGTCCTCCAAAACTCTATTACAATACAACAGTTTGTGTACCTAAGTTTTGTGTACATTGAACAGTTCAAGAATAGAATCATATAAAAGGAACATAATAATAAAATAAATTAGCAACCTCTTCCATAGAAATAAATATTCTAATATCAAAACTTTATCATAAGACAGCAGTTTGTATCTTTAAGTTTTGATAAGGAAAATATCGCCAAATCACTATAACACAGTGAATAAGAAAATATGCAAGATACTCATAAAACTCAAAATCAGACTCAAACTTAACCTAAAGTTAAGTTTGAACAAAAATAAAACAAAGATAAAATCTTATATGGAAGCACATTAATACATAAGGTAATTTATATCTAACTTTAAACTCACCTATTAAAAAGAGCCAACATTCGTAGAGTAAATTATGATGACATGAAGTAAAATGTGCAGAGTCAGAAAACCTCTGAAGAAAATAGATGATAGAGCTGCCTGTGATCAGGACGATGGCTGGGGCGAGAATGCTAGGTCTAGCCAAACTTGGGGCAAACAATTCTCTCACCCCAAGCCCTGATCACATGGTCAAGCCAGACCCTTATTGGACAATTTAAAAGGTATCACATATGGCTCCAAAGCTGATTGGTCACTGTGTAACCGGGCAGATAAGATATTACAGTGATTTCACACCCTACCCCAAGCCAGGGAAGGTGCCTTCAAGGATTAAAGGTCTGTCACAGCACCAAGGAAGGGAAAACTATTGTGAGGATAAACTTGTGAACTCACACTTAATTAAAAACAAAAGCATGCAACAGGTGCATCTTCCCTTTACCAAGTAACAGGAAGATTAACACCTAATCATAAACAGAAGTAGGGATAGAACAAAGGCTAGCAGGAAACAAGAAATTAACGCTATTCACAAGGCCAGCTTGTGAATATAAGCACATATGTTTCCAAAGGAGTAAGAAATTTGTACATAAAGAAATTAATACATTAAGAAATTAATATAGTTTACAGAAAAGAAAATTGGTAACCTAAGACCTCTTTTAGGTCCGGGTTACAGTTGTAACGCCGCACGAGCCTTTTTCGAGATCTTGGCAACATAATCAACTATACCTAGATCGGCTCGGATAAAATCCGAGCCGTACCTTCTCTGTAGGGAATATAGCTAAAAATTTTTTCCCTTTTCGTTACTTAACGAGATTAATGTATTGTCTTTTATAAAATAAAGTTTCGAGTTATTGTACTCGAATTTATTGTATTCTCTCGCAATGGGCTCGTATCCAACTTGCTCGTAAAAATCATCTGCAGCATCTTTAACGAGTTCTTTGCTCAAAGTACCGAGATTGTCGGCTGATAACACGTCTCCTTCATACGCTGTATGATACGTTACCGGTTGCTGCGGTAAATCTTCCATCTCTATTTCTTCGCCATCGTCGTCTTGGATGTTTTCTCTTAGCGGATCAAAATCATCGTATCCTCCTTCTGCCATACTATTTACAATTAGTTTTTATTTTTATCTTGTTTGAATAATTTTCAACTCACGTATCCTACTACTCCCATGCCCAAGATGATGAACAAGACTTCTCTGTGGTTTTTTATCTTCGCTAGGAGCGTAAAAATCGGCTAGTTTAGGCTCGTCGTATAAATTTGGCGGTAAATCAAATTGACTGCCGGTAACGATATAATATTCATCGCTTCGTTTATATCGGTAAAAGTTTTTTGAGCGCGCGATTCTTTTTTGAGTCGGTCGTTCATGTAATTTAGATATTTCGAGCGCTCTTTGGACCATTCGTCTCTAGCTTTAGCAATTTTTTCGAGCCCTAAATCGTGTCTCTTTCGTTCTTTTTCCGCTTCGTTGGAACGTAAACTGGAAAATAAAAAATTTGATCCGGAAAAAGCGAGGGCGTTTACTACGGCGCCTCAAATCACCATCACCATCGCTATAGACACCATTTTATTATGAACATTTTTTTTTTAAATTTAATAAAATAATAGTACATGTTAAATATGAGCGAAGCATTTGGGCACAAACTAAATCCGTATAGACGATTAAGAAATTCAAAGGGTATAAAAGGATTGCGCCAAAAAGTTGTCATTACAAACAATCCGAGCACTATCGATGAAAACCAATTATTGACGGTTCGTTTCCCAAATTTGGGGAAAGACGACGTGATCGTTCCCGGTTCGGCTAGATTGGCTTTTAACATTACTCTAGAATCCGAAGATGACGAGCGAACTATCGTACATAATATAGGCAGAGCCATCGTTAAAAAGATTTCCGTTAAAATTTAAGGAAATGAAGTGTATTCTTTAGATGATGCGGATGTGTACAATTGTTTCAAAGACACGTGGTTGACGAGACACCAACTCGAAAATCTAGCGTATCGAGGAATCGAATCGGATAATATAACTAAATTAAGATTAGATGCCAGCAACGGCGATGCTACAGCTAATCAAGGAAAAGACAAGGCTGTCGCGGATACCTATAAAAATAGATTTTACATTCCACTCGACTTTGAACTATTGACCGATCATCAACCGTATTATCAAGCTGGGCTGGCGGATCGGTTGAGTTATGAACTCACGTTTAATAAATATTCCAAAGTCATCGTAAGCTCAGACGCCGATAGTAAATATATCATAAGCGGAATTTCTCTAGAATACGAGATTGTTACCAATTCAGAACTCGCCAGAATGATTAAAAATCAATATAGCGCAAAGTTGGCGGTATTGTACGACAGAGTCTTGAGATATAGAATATTAATACCGCTAAACAAGAAAGACGTGGAATATAAATCTCAATACTCCGGCAAAAAGCATGAAGGGAATATTGATGCTATTCAAAGAGCCTACTGAAAAGTCTTCTTTAAAATTTTATAATCCAAAGATTGATAAAATCTCAATTACTATCGAAGGAGTCCCTAATCAACTTTACGCGCAAGGGATGCGCAGATATCAACACTGGGAAGAAATTCAGAAATATTTCGGAGATTCGAGAGAAGAACACGCCATGGGAGTAACCAAGGTTTTAGGTTTGTCGGATATGATCATGAAGCTCAAAGATTACCTCATAGATAAATACGGCTTGTTTTTAGATTTGAGAAGCAACGATGACAACAAAGTTCACGGGAGTGTCAGACGAATAGAAAACGCGTCCGAAGTGATTACCATTCAGCTCGAAAAGCGGTCAGAATTAAACTGCTACATTTACATCATTATGGACGCTCAACTCAATATCGAAAATGGGCGATTTCATTCCGCGATATATTAAAAAAATCATATTGGATATTATTAAACATGTTACCGAAATATCCACACGCTGCATTGATTTGTGGTCAGACTGGATGCGGAAAAACAGAATTTGTTTTAAATCTATTAGAACAAGGAGAATATCGTAAATATTTTGAGCATATAGTCATACTATGTCCGACCATTGCCGAAAATCTCGCCTACCAAAACAGAGGTGGATTTGGAACGATGAGCGAGTGTGCATCGACGACGAGCGACTCGCCGCTACACAAAGTTATCGAAATTTACCACGATGTCTTTAAAGGAGATGAGACCTTGTTATCATCGACGACTGCCCGCAACCAAAGGGTTAAACATAAAAATACGACGAGAATAAAAAGGATCAGCGAGGTTGGCTTTTTGAGCACGCCAAATACAGTTGTTGGTTCTTTCTCAAAAATATAACAGCGTGTTGAAAGATTTTAGAGAGCAACTAAAGTGGTTGTGTGTATTTTATTGCAAAGATAGAGACTCGTTCGAAAATTGTCTTCGAGAAAATGACGTCATACCGAACCAAGAGACTAGAATAGAAATTAACCAAAAATTAAAAAAGCCAAACATTACAAGTTGATTTTAAAAACGGATCAACCATCCAATTACGTAGTACTAGATGGATCTGACCAGGTTGCAGCAAGTTACTTGGACAGGTTGTAGCAGGTTACTTGATAGGTCATAGACAGGTCATAGACAAGTTGCTGTAGGTTACTTGACAGGTCATAGACAGGTTGCTGTAGGTTACTTGATAGGTTGTAGACAGGTTACTGTAGGTTACTTGACAGGTCATAGACAGGTTACTTGACCGGTCATAGACAGGTTGTAGTAGGTTACTTGACAAGTTGTAGTAAGTTGTAGACAGGTTACTTATAAGATTATAATAACATTTATAGATAAATATGCTAATTGAATGTTTAGTTGGATTTTGTGTATTTACAAACTGTTTGGTACTCGGTAGAGTCGTATTTTTTATTCATAAATACTCGTAAATGTGATTTATAAAACCGTTGACTAGAGCGAAGCAAAATTTTAAAAAATATAACAAGTATTATATAATAAAGGAAGAAGTTGCGAAAATTCTAAACGAACAGCCGCGAGCTGAAAATATCGCTCTACCGCCTATACCATATGAGAATAAGCGTAGTGATCGATTGTTAGCCGTCGTAGCTGGAGGAAACTCAAAGAAATATTTCGGTAAAGAGTATACCATTTCCGAGATTGAAAGTTTAAACGCTATAGAAAGAGATAAATTATACGCGCGAGACGAAGCGAGACTATAGGTCGTGAAATAATAGCCTCATTGGGCTCATCGATCATAAGTCTTTACGCTAGAGCGCTGGGATCAAGTTTAAACTTGATCGATGTGATGGGATACAATTTCGATCGATGACGAAGATGGTTTTAATTACCGATTTAGAAAAAGACCCGTTCATCTCAAGCGCTCTTTCTTGCGGGTTATGCGAAGTACAAGTACGGAAAATTTTAGCGCCAATCACAGGGGCGCTAATTTTCGGCGAGCATTTTAAAAATAAAAGATTCTTGTCTAGATTATAAATACGATGGAGCAAGAGACGCCCGTAAACCAAGTAACGAAAACACCGACTAAAATTTAAAAATCCAAATCGAGTCGCGGCTGGTAAAAGACTCGCAGAACTTAATAAAAGAAAAGCAAAGAAAAAGATCGACGACGCTGTCGAACCAAACACATCTTTGAGTGTGAAAGAAGAAAGCGACGGAGTAAACACGCTTTACATCGGTCTAGGAGTAGCGGTCTTTGGAGGCATTGCATATTTTATCTACAAGACGCTAAACTCTAACCAGAAAAACTTGATAATCAACCCTTGCCATCGCGAGATGACGATAATCATCGAGTCTTAGAAATTGATCCATTCGAAATGGATTAAAACATTTTTTTTTAAATGTTGTATATAATATAAAATGTCTGCGCTAGATACAAACAGCATCGTCAATACAGCCTATCACGGAGGTGTTGTAGGAATTATAACCGTCATTTATAACATGGCTGCTAGAAAAGTGTTTAAAATAAAACCAGCCGATTTGGGAAAGCTGGATATAAGTCACAGTCTAAAACTTACGGCGACGGTTGTGTCGGCGTTAATGACCCAAACGTGGTTGGTTCAACAGGGAATTTTGCCTAAAAATGTTATAAATACTACTTAAAATATTTATAAATAATAAATGGATAAGCGTACAAGATCAAAACTCGAAAATGCTTATTACAGTGCGAAAGGATATTGGAAAGGTCAAGGAGCGATAAAGAAATTAGCCAAAGAAGCCAGAGTTTCTGAAAGTACAACTCGAGAGTGGTTGAGAAAGTAAGCGTTATGGCAGATTTATCTCCCACACCCTAAATACATCCCCAGACCGACCAGCGCAAACTCTCTCCATGAAAAACCAAACGAAGTTCATCAGGCTGATTTGTTGTTTCTTCCCAAGGACAACTGCAAAAAAGTTTACAAGTACGCATTAACAATCTTGGAAAGCCAAAGATATAAAAGCTGAACCGTTGATTGACAAGACTGCTGGCTGCATAAGTCGGTAATCGCTTTTGAAAAAAATTTACAGAGAAAGTCCGTTAACTTGGCCCGAAAAATTCTTTTGGAAATCGATCCAGGAAAAAGAATTTATGGCGAGCGTAAAATAACTAATGAGTGTATGTAAAAAGGCGTAAAAGATACAGAGGCGAGGATGGAAATCATAGAGCGCAGGAGCAGGTATAGTCGAGTTATGGTCGAGCGATTAAATAGACTTTACTTTAGCCGAGAGATTGTTTTCTCATCCCAATACGCGCAAAATGGTATCTAGAGAATGGGTAAATAGGCTACCGCAAATGGCTACCATGCAATAAAGCCTTAAATAATCTAAACGAAAACCAGACCTACGAAGTCCGAAACCAAAGACGCCATCAAAGCCAAAATTAGTTGAGCGACTGCTGCCGTTCACCAACAAAAATTAGTTGAGCAGACTGCTGCTTCACCAGCTCATCGGCCCATTGGAAAAATGAAATAAAAATTGCTGGAAACGCGCTCGTTAGATATTTATACGCTCCAGGCGAGGCTGAACACGATACGAGGCGAAGAGCGACGGATCCCATATGGTCCATTAAAACATACGCCATTAAAAATTATACAGTAGCGGAAAATCAACCCATATTGTATTATTTAGAAATTGGGCCACCTCGATCTTTTGTGAGAGAAGATTGCAAATAAAGTGAAAACAGTAATTGAATTACCGCCTAAAAATATTTGAATTTCAAAATAACATTATAGCAGATTAATTTTTGTTGATAAAAAAAAATTAGCTTAGGGGCTCAAAAGGAACTGGTTTATTCTGATATGGCTGCGTTATAATTCAGCGCTTAGCAACACGGTTACCTTTGATCGCTCGTTCACCGGTTGTTAGCAACGGGGATACCGCGGTATCCCCGTTAGCCTCCTCTTCAACTCTCACAACACGCGAACTTAAACTACTTAAATTCCGATGACTCATTCAATTTCGCACCACACCTTTTGTTACGCGTAACAAAAGGTGTGTGACTCATACATAGCGTGATGTATGAGCGCTATACTCGGTCTATTTTTTAACATTTGTTCAACTAGTAAAAGTGAAACTAACATCTGGCACAATCAGCCTTGTTATACATGTATCTCAAGCAAGAAACCTTAATAGATAGGTGAGTACCTAATATAAAAAGTAGTAGATCCCAATCTTTTCAGATCGAGCTGTTTATGTTTTGTAATTTATAATGGCCGTAAGATAAAGTATGAATTCCGCCCAGTAGTATATACCTCTTTGTATCCAGCGGTGATAAGGATATTTTATTGACGTGTGTCGTGTAAATAATATGATTCTCATTTCTAATAAAATTCTTAGAGGGGGGAAGTCTTTTTTTGAGATAAAACTTGTTTGAAATGCTCGTGCATAATTTTCTTTTTCAAAACTTTTTTTTTCACGCCCTTGGCTTTTCTTAAAGATTCCTCATCCGATAAAAGTTTCGAGTACATTTTTGGTCTGAGGCCTACAAATTCAGAGATTAAAATTCCCGATGTTTCATCTTTAAATTTACCGATAATCTTTTTATTTGCGTCGGAAAACAAAAAATTATCTTTAGGATAATTACTAAAATCGTAGAGATGCTCGTTTTCTTTCATACGGTACTCGCATCGTGTATCTTTTTAATTAACGCTTCAAAGTCCGCGTATATGACGAAAGGAACTTTCATCTAACTACGAAAATTTGTAAAACGTAGTAGTTTATTTTTACCCTCACTCGGCATCACGATTTTAACCACTCTGTCGCCAATTCCCTCGCATTCAAAAATGTGTTATTGGAGCAAGGCTTTGGTAGTGTAACCGTGTAAACACCTCACGCAAAAGTGTTGACGATGTCCGTGTTTCGTTTGATCGAAAAGTAAACGATTAAAATCCTTGATCCAAACGTAGTGCGATTTAATTTCTTTGTGAATTAATAATAAATTAACACGAGTCATATCCGCAGGCTGCTCGCTATCTCGGCAAACGTTTATAGCTATCTTGGGTTTTTTTCTCTACTTCTTTGTGAATTAATAATAAATTAATACGAGCCATATTCGCGGGTTGCTCGCTAAGCCGGTAAACTACGATTGATTTTTCGTAACCAAAAACGTTTATAGCCAACTTGTTTTGTTTCTCTACTTTTTTGACTTGATCGATTGGAGTTGGAGCATCGATCCCGTCAAATTTTAAACCATCTTGCAACGGATATCTAGACGTTCTATCTGCATTTTTTCCCGCGGGAAAAAGAGCACAACGCAGCGCCCACCTCAGACAATCATCATCTTTGTTTTTACGTTGATGCATGCTTTTTTGTCTCTTATATATTTCGGTAGTAAAATATAAGAGCCGCCTCTCAAAGGTTGATATCTCGCGATAGCAATTTTCATAGCTACAATACGATCTATGATCCATCCAGAACCGTTGTGCATCCACTTTTCTATAGCCTCTTTAATTTTAGCAAAGGCTGTGGTTAATTTATCTTCGATCTCATTTGGATCGAGAAAAGTATACATTTTATTATTAAAATTACCTTCTTTTTTATCAGTCGTACCATCTGGTCTCTCTTTATGAAAAATAATACGCAATGTTATCGTAAACTTTATACCTCCAAATTCTCGCAAGTCAAAAGTTAACTTGTCTGTAATCTTTGACTTGACCGCGTCGAAAAAGACGCTTGGATCTTTTCCTTACTATGACCGAGTGGTACGGTCATATTTCGTTGTCGCAAATACCTTCCACCATCAATAGGTGGTTCATCAAAGGACAACTCTTCTTCGGGTTCATAAAACTTTTTAATGGCGGCGACGTAGTCTTTTTTTTATTATACACCCCCTTCTCCCGCTGCCATGTTCGGGTAGCGGAATATTTTCAGATTCTGAACGCTCTTTTAGTTCATTCAATTTTAATTTATACAATGGCGTTGGTTTATGTCGTTTTATATATCTTTTTACAGCGTTATAATAAGACCGTTTATTAACTTTGTTTGTTATGTGGTCTCGCACCAACAATAATGGTCTTTTTTAATACTATTTTATTTTCAAACTTTTCCATCACGTTTAAAATTTCTTCTAGCTCCGCTTTAACCTTTAAAGTTCAATATCACCCAAATTTTTGTATTTACAAACGTCTTTTTTATTTTTATTTCTGGCCCGGGGTATACATTTTCCCTTTAAAATTTGAATTGATTTGCCTAAAAATTTTTTTTGGGGTCCAAACCCTTTTTTTTTAAATGGGCCTTGCACGGAAAATCTTTTTTGGCTAAATTTCAAAATGTTTATCCCCCCAAATTAATTTTTTATTAATTTTTTTTTAAATTATTTTTTTTTTTTTTTTTTAAAAATTTTTATTTTTAAAAGTTTTATTATATTTTTTTTTTAATAAAATATTTAATTTTTTTTTTTTTTAATTTTTTTAAATTTTTTTTTTTTTTTTTTTATTTAATAAAATTAAATATAATAAATTTTTAAATTTTTAAAAATTTATTTTTTTATTAATTTATTTTATTATATTTTTAAAATAAAAAAATTTTAATTCAATTAAATTGAGGCCGGGTGTTTTGTGCCCCCTGCTCGAGGACCTTTTTAAAGGGAATTCTTCAGGAAAACTAATTTTTTTTTTTTTCTGTTTTTCTTTTTTTGATTTTTACTTTTTGGGTTCGAGCAACAGGGAACACCTCTTTGGTTTTTTCCCCTTACCTTCTTTTCCCCGGGAATTCCAACAAAAAGGTGGGTTTAAATTCGGGTTTTAAAACAACAATTGCCTTAAACTTTTTGTGACGTCAGGGATACTAGATTTTCCTTACACTAAAAAAATTTAATATTATTCAAAAACCCCAAAGTTTTCCCCAATCTTTCTCAAAAAATATTGGTTTTTTAATTTCATGCAAACAACAAAACCTAAAAAGTTTGTTGGCGCAAGGAAAAAAACTTATTTATATTTATTTATATTTATTTATATTTATTTATATTTATTTTATTTATTTTATTTATTTTATTTATTTTATTTATTTATTTTATTTATTTTATTTATTTTTTTATTTATATTTATTTATATTTATTTTTTTATTTTTTTTTATTTATTTTTTATTTATTTTTTATTTATTTTTTTATTTATTTATTTATTTATTTTTTTATTTATTTTTTTATTTATTTTTTTATTTATTTTTTTATTTATATTTATTTATATTTATTTATATTTATTTATTTATATTTATTTATATTTATTTATATTTATTTATATTTATTTATATTTATATTTATTTATATTTATTTATATTTATTTATATTTATTTATATTTATATTTATTTATTTATTTATGCCGAGGACGGACGTGTTTCTTTTCGAGCTCCCGTGTAAGGCCTAAATCTTAGCTCTCTCTGACCTGGTAAGGTCCTTGTATTTATATTATAGTGTAATTTATTGTATATAGATACCCATAGACCAAGCCCACCGTGTAAGTATCTGTTTTCGTGTATTTATATGTATTTTTGTTTAGTTTGTGTAGTCGTTTTGCTGGCTGGGTCAGCCATGGCCAGTCAGGCTGGAATATCAGGCGTGGGTCAGCCAATTGTGGTTGGTCTCTCATCTGACGGTTCCTGGTGACGAACCGTTCGCGGAAGCGTCTCAGGAAGAATGAGGCGTCTTTCAGAGTCATAGATAATGTGTCCATTGAATCCTATATGCAGGAATTTAATAATCATGCCAACACACATCCATGTTGTCTCTCAAAGTAGAACTTCTAATAAACTGTATTGCTGTGTACCCTGGGTTCTAGAGAGGAGGCAGTTGAAGCTATTTCGCTGGGTCCACCTACTATGACTCCTTTCTGGAACTCATTCCTTTGTTCAACCAACCACCCGCCTAATCCCTTAACTAATTGTATATCCCGAAATCCTAATTCCAGTCCTTCTTCTTCACAACATATCGAGCTTTTGCAAAGTTGTATCCCTATTCGGCCCATAATTTTGCTAAAGAACAAACAGCTGTCCCATATAAGGTCATTTCGCCGCCATGTCCAGGTCCTAGTCAAACCCAACGTCACTCTCCCTGGTCACATTAATTTCTCCTTTTCTGGTGCTAACTATCGTGTTTTTTATCTACGAGTCGGTGCGTGATGCTTCAACTGCGGTGAGTTTGGCCACATCAGCTCCCTCCCAAGCTCCTGCAAGAAGCCCCGCCCTCACCTGACAACGACGATGAATTCCATAAGAACCGACCAAACCCCTCATAACCCCCACCAACTTTCGTTCACGGTAAGAATAGGAAACTGACCCCAAACACCTCCTTAAGAAGTCCAACTCCCTCCAGCTCCCTGCCCACCACAGAAACCCCACACACCACCACTCAGCTGGACCCTCCAAGGCTGCCATCAGGACCCCACTCCGTCGCAGGAGGTTTTCAAACATAGAACTGTCTCTGCACCTAGTTTCCCGCCCCTTTCACACCTGGGGCTCCTGCAGGGTCCTCTGGGGCAGGCGCCTCCTCTGTTGGGCCCTCATTCATCCGACAGGTTGGTCGCAGCTCAAGGCTGCGACTGCGCCGTCGGTAAATAGTGGTCCTGTTGGGTGGAGTCTGCCGCCAATCCTATCCGGGTCCCCACGGTGAAAACAGCTCTTGCAAGGTCACCTGCTCGTGACAACCCAATTCCCATTTTTGGCACTCCCTCCCTCATTTAGCTTCTTCACTGAGGCTGGCCGCCATGCAAGTTTTCGCCCCAGAAACCCGAAGATGACACACACCTCGCCCAGTACCAGAAATCCCGCAGTCTCAATGCAACTAAGGAAAAGGAACAGCCTCTGAACCCCAGACCCTGACCTCTCGTAGATCCCTTGATACCCATACACCTGATGACACGACACACATGGATTTTGACACTCAGTCCTCCCCTCGAACCTCATCACCTGCTACCCCACACTCTACCTCAGGTCACCAGCCCAGGCTCCCACCCCCACCCCTTCCCCCTCCCTCAGTCCGTCCCTGCTCCCACTCCTGCCTTACAGTCTCATGCCCCTTGGAAATAGCTCCACACCCCACTCCTAGCCCAAGACCCTGCCTCACCCCTCACCCCTATCCCTGCCCCATCCCTGCCCCAAGATCCGGTCCCTAAACCTACCCCAACCCCTCAATTCCAATGTTCACCCCTTCTGAATTTCAGAAGTTGTAGCATCGGACACTCATCTCCCTCTTACCCTGGGATGTATTCACAATCATTCAATTACGATGAATCATCCCAGATAGTGCTTCCTATTATGCCCGGTCCCCAAACGAGCTGCCAAATCGTTAAATTCCTTGCTCCAAAGTAAAGTCGTTAAGAGAAACCCATGTCCATCGCCCAGACCTCAATTTAGTGACATTCAGGGTCTCATACAACAACTGAGGCCCGAACAATAGGTCTCTCAGTGCCCTACAATATGCGGCATAGGATATTCAAACTGGATAAGAAACTCGAATCCAAATTTCCCAAATTCATGATGGATAGACTGTACAGCTACTCATTTCTTTGCTTATGGCTCTCTGGAAGTTACCCTTAACACTGGAGGTCGTCTTGATACTACCTGTAACGTCACCTTTATCATTACATGCCCAATTTAATCCTGAAGACCCGATATCATACATTGCAAGAAACTCAAGCACATTAACGGAAAAAGTCTCGTGCTGGAGAAACCGGCATGCGCCACACCCTAATTGTACGCCTCCTGGTACCACACCTGGTTCTAGTGACTATTTTAACCCGAAGAAGTATCAACCTTTGTAGCCTCCAGGTGCTATAATTGGGTTACATCCTCTTCGCCCAAGTTAAACATAACAATTTCTGTTTTTAACATCTACAACTTTTCTCGTCCTCAGAAAGACAGCATCGCTTTGTCCTTTTACTGACAAATTCGATTCTCACTGTACAGCTTGTTGAGGTTGGCCTTTACTCGTCGGAGTGACTTTAACTGCACGCTGATCCTCTTATAGATCGAGCGGATAGAGCCGACCGAGCATCGTCCCTGGGAATCTCAGCGCTCTCAAAAAGAAAAGGAATAATTTAAACCTGTGTGATGTTTGGCGCATTGAACCCTACCAAAAAAAATTCACTGGATGCGAAACCCCTTTGGCATTCTGATCAATTTTTCTAAAGCCAGGCTCGATCGTGCCTACATCTCCGCAAACTCTTACCTTCAATACGTAAAGGCGGAAATTCTATCTCAGTCTTTGTCTGACCACTCTGTAGTTTGCCTCTGCCTAAAGCTTTCCTTCCCTCAGCATAGAGAGGAGCGCCTATCATAAATTTACGAATTCTCCTTGACGATAAAAATTACCTTAAATTATATAACTCTTCTGGTCCCAATGGCAAAACAAAAATCCTCTTTAACAGTATAGGAGACATGTGGGGATTTGGGCAAGGGTCCAAATCAAAACCATAACCCAAAATATAGTTCTAAAATTGCTACAGCAAAAGTGCCTGTCTTTCTCGCATGAAGTGTCTTATTAATAAGAAACCTCAATCTGAAGTTAAACATCACACCTGAGACGCAGCAAATCTTAGAACAACAACAAATGAATTAAATATTATCCTGAAAAACCAAGTTCAGGGCGCCCTCGTCAGATCCTTCGTGTTCAACATTGAAATGGCGTGGATATCAGCTCATCCTATTTCTTCAACCTTGAAAAACATCACTCTCAGCCCAAAACCCTTGTCTTAGCATTCGGCCTCCCCAATGGAACAATTACCAGAAACCCCTGAAGAAACAGAAAACACTGTCGAAACTTCTATGAACAGCTTTACAGCCGCGTCTCAACTGACGAGGGCGCCTCGGATCCCTTTTTATGTAATTTAACAATTTGAATTCTGGAGACGCCGCTGAGGTGACCTTGATACTCCTCTGCGTCTGGACGAATTAGATTGCGCCGTCAAGAAGCTTAGCAAAAATAAACGCCGGGTTTTGATGTCTTTACTTGAATTCCTACACTTTCTTCTCGGCCTCTTCTAAAAACATTTTCTTCGATGTTCTTAACTGGCGTTTTTTCTGGCTCCCTTCCGCGCTCTTTCCACAAAGTTAATATTCTCCTAACCTCAAAAAGGGCACTCTGCGAAATTTCACTATGGCGGCTCATCTCGCTCTTTAATGCTTTTACTACAAAATTTTTGCCAAGCTGCCGCGAATAGACCAAACAATTTATTGGCATGTTAGCAAGATGATCAATCCTGCATTGCAAGTCCCTAAGCGCCAATCTATAACAACCTGAACCTTTACGTGATGTGATTAACATTGTAATTTTAATGATCTTTCTTGGTGTGGTCAACCTTGATCAGCGCAAAGCGTTTGCACTGCCAATTTTTATTGCGTCTACCTTCAGTACAATGAGAGCCATGTGGTTCGGGGACGTCTGAGTTTCACACCTCAATCTCTTGTAAAGAAGCGAGAGCCACATCAAAGTTTAGTGGCTCCTTGACCGCGCATGCTTCTTTTGAAAGGAATTCGATGGCATGTTCTGCCGCTCGGGCCACTGTACTCGATTGAACGGAACCCTTTCGCGTAATAACTTAGAAATGTAGCTCAGGGTCAAAGTTTTCTTTACCCACACAAGTAACTACCGCTCGGTCTCGCCCATGCTGACGCACGCTGCTAATTTCGTCAACATCGACTCGGCAATGAAATAATTCAAAGAGTGTACAATCTTTTTCATAATCTTTCACAGCAGTTTAAACTATGAAAAAATCCATATCTATGGGTCGGCTCAAGGACCGGATGAAGGACAAGCTCCATGAACTTTCACTGAAATAATCAGGGCCTCGTTTTTCTTGGAGTTCACCTGGGAAACAACAATTATATGCATGAAAATTAGGAAAATTGTAAAGCAAAACCTCTCCAAAACCCTGACCAGTTGGAAACCTCCCTCTCCATATTTTCTTTCAAAGGTAAAGTATTAATCACAATCTCAAATTGCCGCCACCAGTTCTTCACTCTCTCGCCGTTTGTTAAGAGTCTTGTCCCGAAAAACATCCTCTAGGTGGAAATCTGAAAGATGCTTGTTAATTTTGTCATCCTACAAATTTCATCTCCTTTAAAAAGCCAAATTCGTCATCAGTTTTGTAATAAAGGATCTGGTCTGGCTTGTCTCCAGGCACGCAAGCCTCACCTCAAGTTCAAACATCTACAACGTTACCTTTCCAATTTAATACCCACCCTTGCTTTTGTGATGACAGACGTGGTACGTCAATATAAACGTTTAGACTTAAATTACCAACTTTTCCTACTTAACTTAGAACCCAAATTTTTCAACAGCTTGCCAGTTTTACAGTGATGTCTTGCGTGCCTGGCTGGACCCTCGAAGCTCGTATTGAAACGCCTCTGACCTATCAACTGGCAACTCCTAAATTTACCGGGTTACTACTCACCTTTAATCGAATCCCTTGCCGGGCGGTAGGCTTTAGCCAAGCCTCGACTCTGGGACAACAACATCTATCCTCATCAAGAACCCGCCCAACATCAATACTTGAAAGTGTATCAAGCCCAGGTTCCCACCTCACCTCTGCATCTTCTCGTCTCTTATCATCTCGTCTTCTGAGTAAAGACCCCTCGCCTGCACCAGTCCTTGACTTCGTCTCTTCCCAACGCTTTTCAACTTGATTGGATTCCTCCATCTCCCTGCTCAACTTGCAAGATGTCCTCTCCTGCCCTACATCACCCACAGGTTCTCTTTGATAGTCGACAAAGACGTCCTTCTTCCAAACTCTAAGACTTTGTACAGTTTCTACAAACCAAATGAACGACGACCTTCCAGCCCCACTTACCTCTACTCCCACTGATTTGGCAATTTTTTCTGCCTTCCCACCACGTTCCCTGAAGGCACCATCAGTTTCCCACATCCAAGAAAGAAGGGGACGTCCAATACAAACTTCTACATAACGTCTTACCTTCACTACCGGTCCTCCATCATCTAAACCCCAGCATCTCCTCCACCTGTGGATGGTGCGGCGAGAGAGGCACTATTGTCCACCTGTTCATCACTTGCCCATCCATTCAACCTGCTCTTCGTCTTCTCCATCGGCTCATCGACCGCCTCCTACCCAACCTCACCATCAGTTTCGACACCTATTGGACTCTCATTCCCTATGCTCAGAGTCGAGACAAAATGGCCGATCCGCCTGGCAAACTTCTCATTATTAGCTTGAAAACATAATATATTGGTTATACTGTACGTGCAGTAAATCTGACCCTCTCACTGTCTGGCAATACCACCTCAAAAATAAAATTATCCTTCAACTTACCATTACTACACTAATCAATTCTATCTCTTCTTTCCTTGAAGCAAGTGGTCTATCAATAACACCTTTTTGTCTACACTACTGGTAAATTGACATGGTTAATTTAATCATAACTTTAATACTTTCTATCGATTATAATAAAATATATATACTTAGTAAATACTGTTTTCAAGGAGCTTTTGAATAAAATTCTTCCTTGGAAAGTTTACAAGTGTTTATTTATTTATTATTTATTCCTCCTCCCCAGGTCACTGAGGCGTGGCTGTCGCCGCCCTCCTCGGCGGGACGTGAAATTTTCACTGCCTGCAATCTCGGTGGCCTGACTTTTTCCAACAGGGCCTACTGACAGTAACGAGGTGTCACATCCAGACGCCAGTAAGGCCCCAATCCTCCTTCCCCTTCCCTCAGTCCTCCCTTTTCCCCGCTTAATTTTCTGATACCCTGCTGTTTGCTCTGTTGCCATCAATGTTACCATATAAATTAATTGACTGTAGCTGTAAGTTTACTTGTTAATGTTTCAATTATTGTACTGATTTATTTATTATTCTTTTATCCCTGTACATACTATGCTCTTCAAGAATTTGAATAAAGTTTTCCTTGAAAAAAGTAAAAAAAAGTATTTATTTATTTATATATTTATTTATTTATATTTATTTATTTATTTATTTATTTATATTTATTTATTTATTTATTTATATTTATATTATTATTATTATTATTATTATTATTATTATTATTATTATTCTTTATTTACTTCGACATTTCTGTCACGAGTTGTGAAAAAAGGTTTCATAAACCATATAAAAATTCACAATCGCTAAAATATTAAAACCAGGTAAAATTTTAAAATTATAAAATACATATATAGAATATAAATGCTAAACAACACACAAAACTAAACAAGCACAATACAACCAAATTAAATTAGAATTTTTTTAAAGCAAAACTAGAGAAACGTAGTCAATAGGATATTGTACGGGTATTGCAAACATTACGAAAATCTAGTGGTGCACAATAAATATTAAACTTAAAAATTATTCATTAAACATTAAAATTACAATATAAGTGTAATATTAATGTAGATAAACTAGGAACCCATGGGCACAAGGAAACAATAATCCATAAGTGAAGACTCAAAGATACTTAAAGAGGCACTTTGAATAATATCGCCCTGAGTGGCGTTCCAATCATTAGTAGTACGAACAAAATATGAATTCATGTGTAGTCTTGCTTTAGCAAAGGGAACCTCTGAACTTTAAAAGTATTATTTCACATGGGAAATTCTATTTAGAAAACTGAATTCGCATAAAGGTCAAATGGGTCAATATAATTGTTCATTATTTTGTAGGCCATAACAAGTCTCAGTGTACTTACGTCTATTTTCTAGGGACGTCTACCTCCAACTGTTGTAGTAAGACATTGTATCCAGATACCCAATCCCTACAAACCATTCTGGCACAACGTTTTTTTTGAACCGCGCTCAAGCATGGCACAGTGGGAACTCCTATATGGTCCCAGGCCACGCCATAAAGTCATGTTTCGGCCGAATTAGTGATTCGCAGAGCCGTGCTTTTATTTGGCAATAGAGCAGTTTGTAGTTGACCCTTTATTGAAACCTAATATTTTATTGCACTTATTGTACACCTATATTACACTGGTCATCGTCCAGTTTAATTGCTTGTTTATCATCACTCCCAAGTATTTTTCACGATCTGTCTCCTGCAGTTTCTGGCCCTGTAGAAAATACATGTAATCAATGGGATTGCGTTTTTTCGTCATCTTCATAATTTTGCACTTGGCGATGTTAAAGTCAAGCAACCACATTTTAGACCAATCGCCTAAAACTTTTAAATCATCCTGGAGAACATTACAGTCTTCTATAGACTTAATTGGCCGATAAACAATGCAATCATCGGCATATAATCTAATAGTAGATTGCACATCCTTAGTTATATCATTAATAAAACAATTAAAAAGAATAGGACCAAGGATTGTCCCCTGGGGGACACCTGATTTGACGACACTCCAGTTGGAAAATTCACCATTAAGAATGACTCTCTGCGTTCTAGCTTTAAGAAAATTCATAATCCATTTCAGGTTATTATTATTATTATTATTATTATTATTATTATTATTATTATTATTATTATTATTATTATTATTATTA
>CM055818.1:41228666-41257596 GCA_029582265.1 Zoroaster sp. YZ-2022
CCTTGACTTTGTTCTTCAAAAACAATTTGATCTTTGTTGCTTACATCCGAGACATGGTTTGTAAAACCTGATAATGACTTGCTACCCCGCAAGTCCACCCCTGCTACATACTCTCTCCATCATATCTCCCCAGACCAAAAAAGGCCGGTGGAGGGGTTGCACTTTTCTTTTTAGGTCCAGTTTACCTGTCAGCATGAAAAATGTTAACATTGACTACCTAACATTTGGAATCTCGTGGCTGCGTTGAGGTAACATGCAACCCCTAGATCTATTCGCCTTGTTAATATATATCGACCAGAAAGGGACGTTGATGGTAAAACATGTAAATTTCTCCAGTTTTCGCAGTGAATTTGAGAAATTAGTTGTGGATTATCTCTTGCACCCATCTGACATTATTTTTAACCGGGCAATTTAACATTCATATGGACATCACTTCAAACAATTATGCAAATCAGTTTAAACATCTGCTCTCTGCTCATGGACTCTATCCAGCACATCACAGCACCCACTCATCGATATGGTCACCGTCTTGACCTCATGATGACGCGTGAAAATATTTCACCCTCGGAAATGTCGTGTGTGTGGACAATGGGAAACTTTAGAGTACATCGGCAAGAATACTTGGCTGACGTGATAACCAACGATATTGTGAAGAACATGATTAACCAGGCAAAATAGCTCACTACTCATGTCTTGTGGAAGAGAGCTCCATGCGATCAGAAAACCTCTTTAACATTGCTTTTTTTCGAAAAAGCTACTTCATAAACCCAAACTCACAGGTGTGCTTCCTTCTACACACCCGATCAGGGACCCTGTAAATGCATTTTCAAATTTTTTTGTCACAAAAATTTAGAATATCTGTCGTTCTTTTCCCCATCATGCACATATTCTATCACAAACACCGCCACGCAAGGATCCACATTGTAGACTGTTCCTATGTTTGAGCCTACTTGTGTTACGGAGAGATCAAGAAACTCATCATGAAATTGCCATCAAAATCATGTGAATTTGATCCAGTACCAACTTCGCTATTAAAACAAAAATATTGATGTGTTTGCTAAGTTATATCACAATTATTGTAAATAGATCTCTTTCTTCCGGTTGTTTCCCTGATGTTAAACCACCCTGAAGAAACCCAATTTTTACAAGGAAGTTTTAAGAATTCACCGACCGGCAGCGAATTTAAAGTACCTTGAAAAACAATCGAGCGAGTTGTTTCATCACGGATCTCTGACCATGTTCGTGCTAATAACTCTGCTCGTCGGACACATATTTCTCAGTCAGCCTATAAACCATTTCCCATGGAACGGAACCGATCTTCTCCGCGTCAACAAAGACATCTTATCTGCCATGGATGATGGAAAAATCACTGCATTAGGTTTTGTTAGACTTGGCGTTGCTTTTCGACACGGTCGATCACAAAATCTTTCTCCCGCCTCTTCAATATCATCATGGAATACATGACACAGCCTCTGGATTGGTGTAGGTCCTACCTTTTTAAATAGGCCTCAGCATGTTTGTTTTGGTAACGCTAGTCTCCAAGCCTGTTATTATTGACTATTCTTGTACCCCAAGGCTTCGTGCTCGGCTATTCCACAGTGGTTTACTGTTTATACGTTTCCAGTTCGTGATATCATTTTGAAGTATAATTTAAATTACTATGTCTACGGTGATGACACGCATCTTTATATTACTTTTAAATGCTGAGGGAATGTATTCAAGTGTTTCTGTAGTTGGATGAGACAAAACTTTGAAATTGAACGACGAAAAACAGAATTTCTTCTATTTGGATCACGTCGTAGCAATTATCTAAAGTTTCTTCCATTTATTACACCAGGAGATTCTCGCAGATAACCCCTCATCACAAGCACGTAATTTGGGTGTTATATTTGACCCGACAATGACCTTTAAAACCTCATATCTCCAACATTGTTCGTATATCAAAGCATTTCATATCAGAAAATATTGGCCGAATCAAGGAAATACTTGAATAAAAGTGCTTGCTGAACAAATTATACATGCGTTTGTCACATCACGGCTCGATAACGAGAATGCTCTCCTTTTTACGGTCTCCCGCAGAATCAAATATCTCGTATTCAGCACATACAAAACACAGCAAGCTCGTGTTGTTGTAACTTTGTCCAGAAAGTCATGTCATATCATCATGGAAAGAACTGCACTGGCTTCCCTGTTTCCACAAATATTTATTTTTTAACTTATGATAATTGTTCACAAATCTTTTAATAACATTGCTCCAATTTATATTTCTGAACTGCTTGAAAGTCTATACTCCATCACGCAATTTGCGCTCCAGCAACACGTCACTTCCTAAAGGAACTAACTTCAAAACGGAACTGGGGTGATAGGGTTCTCAACTCAAATCTTGTCATAGTATAACTAGATTTAAGTCGCTGCTTTAAACTTCATATCTTATGTCACAATTTTTTCAAAGCATGATGTATATTTGTACTGCATTGTAGGTACATGTATCTCAGTAAAAAAAAAATTCTATGCTATCATTGTATATTGTTTGTATTCATGTTTTTCTGTTTCATGCCTTGAGCAGGGTGGATATGTGCGCGCTATGGGTCTTTATTAGGTGTTCGAGCTGCAGCGCGAGCACCTTTTGTTTTTGTTCGGTTTTTTTTAGGTGTTCGGGTATGTACCCGAAACACCTATTGTTTTTGTTCGGGTTTTTTTTTTTTTTTTTTTTAGGTGTTCGTATGTACCCGGAAACACCTATTGTTTTTGGTTCGGTTTTTTCTTTTCTTCTCCTTCTTCTTTCTCCTTCTCCGGATAGACTGTTCACAAAAACACATACTTGCAAACTTCACATGAACTTCAAACTTGGCATATACTCTCTAGAACTTAACACGTAGATGAAAACAACAGAATTTTGTGATGTCATGATTAGGGTCATCAGATATCGAATTACGATAATTCAAAGTTTAATCATTAAAAATCATATCGAGGGATCTGAAAAATCAATAAAATTGCTACTGGATTTAGTCAGGAAAAATATGTAGTTTATCATGAGTGTAAAGAGTGTGAAATATGTGACATTAGAGACGAGGATATGTTTGAGTTTGATATTTATTTGTACTGAAAACACGACATATTTGTAAAAAGAACACACTTTTCTTGAAAATCTTCTGTTATTCTCCACCACGTCCGCAATACTCAATCGATCAAGGGGCATATGAGTCCGCCGGGTCGATGGTCGAACGGCATGTCGCCCTCAATCGGCAGAAACAGATTTACTAAAGAAATTGTATTTTTATGAAAATACGAGGTGAAATATGTGATATTACTGATGAATCCTCAAAGCCAATCCTTCTCGTACTCCAACCAACCTCGTACTTCAACCAACATAGTCATAAAGGGTAGGTATCTTGAATTTAATTGTTAAGAGGATTTCTGTATTTATCTTCGTGTTTTTATACAAGAAAAGCCATTTTTTAAGCGTGTTTGGGGTCATGGCTGGTAACGTTAATCGTAGTTGGTAAATTTGCATTTGTGCCTGACGTTCTTAACGTTAGTTATGTGAACATACATTGTAGTTTAAACAAAAATATGAAACAGATGTCACTAAAATGTATTTAGAATGTAAATAAGGATAGGAAAATTGAAGTTGTTAAGGTTATGGCAATCTTTTCAGTTGAAATTTTATGCCATATTTTGTAATTTATGTTTTCTCCAAAATCTTCAGTTTAGCACAAATTAACGTGGAAGTAGTGATTGTTTACTGCATCTTTCCCCTTAATTCTTTTACCCTTCTTAGATACAAATCAATCTTACACAGACAATTATTTCAACAGGAAAATGCAACAATATTCATGACACAATACTTCATGTACTTTGTATAAGTTGTTAATGCTTAGTCCCATGCTCCCTGGGGAGGCCTTCTACATGAAACTATGAGACTCCACCAATTTCCTTAAAATACCTCTTCTTTTTGATGTGAGTTTCATGCAAGAACATTTCTTTAATTTATTACACATTGTCAAAGAATAATTGTAGTAGGCAATTTTGACAACAACCAATGCTCCTTTTCAATTTTAATGGTCCAGCTACTCCAAAATTATACACTATTTTCCCTATTCATATAAATTATTAGAACTTCTAAATTTTTCAAATACTCTTTATTCTTGGTCCATGTGCACTTGTAAAACCTTCCTACTATTTTTGTACAAAGCATGTTCACTGTGATGTATTATTTCCCATTCACATAAATTAGAACTCTCTCTGAAATTTTTAAATACTTTATTTTTGGTCCATGTACTTATAAAACTTTCTCCTATTATTTTTACAGCATGTTGACTCTGATGTATCATGGCTCAGACTCAAGTTCCCGTTTTTTACAGCACCCCGACACGGCGTTGACACCACATCCAAAATGCAGTATCGTAACTGTTCAAGTCAATCTTCAGTTTGTAGGCTAACTAACGATGGTATATGGTTTAACGTCTCTACGTTAATAACAGATCATTTGGAGAATCCGTGCACAATTAATGGAAGTGGTCTTCATAATACTTGGTTTGCTTGAAGGTATGTAAACTTTCACATTTTTTATAGATGTATGTTCGTTTTAGTATAATTTTATAGATATTGATTACATAAAAACCATGGTTAACGTTAAAAACCTTTAGTGTGCAACACATCACGTGTGCCGCCGCGCCTGAAGTGAAACAGAGGTCAACTCGTATGCGTGCTCGTACTTTTACCAATTCACACTTATTTTGGTCAACAAAAATATTTATTACTGAATATTTACTGACATGCGTACGGGATTGACATCCGGTGGAGTAATGCCATGTTGTAAAAAGTACAAGTTAATTTAGCTACACCATAGTGTCTGTAGTTCCTCATAATAGTAGTACCTTATGTCCTGTGTGGTGATGAAGCTGCACTTGCAGTTTACTTTATACTAGCACTTAATTTTCTCACTAAAGTAGACCAGAAACAAATATCAGAACCTTTATTGAGATAATGAAACGGTCACATCATGGGAGGAAGGAAGACGTCACATGTAGTTCTTATTCCATTGTAAAACCTAATCCAAAGGCATTGTTCTGAAGGGATCATTTTTCTGAAGTTACATTCAATCCATCAATCCATCATCCTGATAATAACATATAAGGGCATTCTAAGTTATGTGTGTTTTGTTAGGCATGACCCATTATTCTTCGTCCCTCTTTGAAAACATTTAATCATTGCTTTTTACATGATTCGTTTATATTTCAGATCAACAGATATCCATTTGTAGCTTACTACAAGGTGTGTGTTAGAGTCTGTGTAACTTTCGTGATCCAATGGCCAGTATTTGAAGTTTATCCATTCATCAAAGGAGTTAACGTATTATTCAAATAATTTTATATGGACTCTATCCTATCTGTGTGTCTTGACCCTCAAGGGAATTGTTTTTTCAGGACCTCAAGACACATACTCAGGTCTCTTTTCTAGGAATTTCTTTAACATGTTAGAACAAAAAATAGTACCTTTGAGGAATTATAATTTTTTGACTGGACGCAAACATCCGGGCACAAATGTAATTATTACAATATCTGTTGGTGATCTAGTAAATGTATATTGTACCGACAGTGAATCACTGGCAGTTGGGCCATATATGTAACATAGTAAACATACCCCCCTCCTCAATCTTCTTCATTGCATGGTGTCAATAGCCTTGGGAATACCTTTTGCCAGATCACCCAATTAAAGTTCCTATTTATTTTGCATGCTCGCATTGGGATAGTAACTGACCATCAATCCCATAAACACAATTGGTTAAACAGACAGTATCATCACGATCAGAGCATACTTATCTTCAAACGGGCCATGGAATTGGTGTCCTAGTTTAAGACGAACATAATAGTGACTAAAAATTACTGGGTCATTTATGCAGCAGCAACGCAAATATGACCCTTATCATGGAGTATTATTTCAGTCACTGAAAGGTTAAACTAGAACTTGAACTTTCTGATTCCATGCCCTGTTGGGATCGTGAAGATATTGCCACCTTTTAAACAATAACTTTAATGACATTACTATTTATGAAAATGTATTTTCAATAGTTAATGACACATAAATACAGCATGTAACAATCCGCAGACTCATATTTCTCAGTATTGTTTGTTTCTTTTTATTTTACAGTTATCCTTCAAATTACATTGTGCTGCTCTCTTCCCCTCATAAGTATTGTTTTTGAAAAACTGAACCAAACATTTAAATATTATAACATCACTTGATCGAATTTGTCATTGTATTGTACAAGACCCGCACACACCACCTCGGGGCCAAAAATGTGTAATGATAAAGCTGTGATGATATAGTATTTAATTCCACCACAACACATAATTAGCGTAACAGCTCTGTATTCGTCCAAGGACAAACGCCTAATGTCGTACAGATCGTTAACGTCAAAAATATTTACGAAAGATGACCCAATTTGACCTTACTTCCTGTCCAAATCGGAAGTCAAAGTTAAATATTAATAAAATCATATCTCAACAACCACAAGAGGTAAAATTGACATTTATTGTACCATTGTATAGATTGTTAATTGTCGAAAAATATTTACACAAGATGACCCCATTTGACCTACTTCCTGTCCAAACCGGAAGTCAAATTTAATATTTAAAAAATCATATCTCAACAACCACAACAGGTAAATTCACAGTTTTTGCACCATTGTACAGATTGTTAACTGTCAAAAATATTTACAAAAACATTCTGACGTCATCATCACTACCCTGACAAAATCCGAACACCTACATGTATGTGTTTGTCATATGACAAACACTTAAGTCTAGTTTTTTTTTTCTTCTCCTTCTTTTCCGGATAGATTGTCTACAAAAAATACATACTTGCAAACTTCACATGAACTTCAAACTTGGCATATACTTAGAACTTAACACGTAGATGAAACACAATTTGTGACGTCATGATTAGGTCATCAGATATCGAATTACGATAAATCAAAGTTTAATATTTAAAAAAAATCATATCTCAACAACCGCAAGAGGTAAATTCAAAATTGTTGTACCATTGTACAGATCGTTAATTGTCAAAAAATATTTACAAAAAGGTGACCGCAATTTGACCTTACTTCCTGTCCAAACCGGAAGTCAAAGTTTAATATTTAAAAATCATATCTCAACAACCAGAAGAGGTAAATTCAAAATTTTGTACCATTGTACAGATCGTTAATTGTCCAAAATATTTACAAAAAGGTGACCCTAATTTGACCTTACTTCCTGTCCAAACCGAAGTGAAAGTTTAATATTAAAAAAATCATATCTCAACAACCACAACTTAGGTAAATTCACAATTTTTGCACCATTGTACAGATCGTTAATTGTCAAAAAATATTTACAAAAAGGTGACCCCAATTTGACCTTACTTCCTGTCAATACCGGAAGTCAAAGTTTAATATTTAAAAAAAAATCATATCTCAACAACCACAAGAGGTAAATTGACATTTTTTGCACCATTGTACAGATTGTTAATTGTCGAAAAATATTTACACAAAGGTGACCCCATTTGACCTTACTTCCTGTTCAAACCGGAAGTCAAAATTTAATATTTAAACAAATCATATCTCAACAACCACAAGAGGTAAATTCAATTGAAAATATTGTCAGATCGTTAATTGTCAAAAAATATTTACAGAAAGATGACCCAAATTTGACCTTACTTCCTGTCCAAACCGGAAGTCAAGTTTAATATTTAAAAATTCATATCTCAACAACCACAAGAGGTAATTCACAATTTTTGTACCATTGTACAGATCGTTAATTGTCAAAAAATATTTACAAAAGGATGACCCTAATTTGACCTTACTTCCTGTCCAAACCGGAAGTCAAAATTTAATATTTAAAAAAATCCTTTCTCAACAACCACAAGAGGTAAATTGACATTTTTTGCGCCATTGTACAGATTGTTAATTGTCAAAAATATTTACAAAAACATTCTGACGTCATCATCACTACCCTGACAAAATCCGAACACCTATGTGTTTGTCATATGACAAACACTTAAGTCTAGTTTTTTTTTTTTTTCTTCTTCTTTTCCGGATCGATTGTCTACAAAACAACACATACTTGCAAACTTCATATGAACTTGAAACTTGGCACATACTTAGAACATAACACGTAGATGAAACATAATTTGTCACGTCATTATTAGGTCATCAGATATCGAATTTCGATCAATCATTCTTTATTAGTTAAAACGTTTTGATTACGTTGCAAATTAAAGATTCACACGGCTTTTTCAACGCTAAAAGTGCGCCCTCTGTTGGTGAATGTAATCAGCTCTGGTCGTGCTCATTGTATGCATGTACAAAATCATATCTCAACAACCACAACAGGTAATTGACAGTTTTTGCACCATTGTACAGATTGTTAATTGTCAAACAATATTTATACAAAGGTGACCCAATTTGACCTTACTTCCTGTCCAAAACCGGAAGTCAACGTTTAATGTTTTAAAGAAATCATATCTCCACAACCACAAGAGGTAAATTGACATTTTTGTATCATTGTATAGATTGTAAATTGTCGAAAAATATTTACACAAAGGTGATCCCATTTGACCTAACTTCCTGTCCAAACCGGAAGTCAAAGTTTAATATTTAAAAAAATCATATCTCAACAACTACAAGAGGTAATTCACAATTTTGTACCATTGCACAGATCGTTCATTGTCCAAAATATTTACAAAAGGTGACCTCAATTTGACCTTACTTCCTGTCCAAACCGGAAGTCAAAGTTTATTAAAAATCATATCTCAACAACCATTAAGGGGTAAATTCACAATCTTTCCACTATTGTACAGATTGTTAATTGTCAAAAATGTTTACAAAACATGACCCAATTTGACCTTTACTTACTGTCTAAACCGAAGTCAAAGTTTAATATTAAAACAAATAATGATGCAAAGTTTCTTTTAAAACATTCTGACGTCGTCATCACTGCCCTGACAAAACTCGAACACCTATGTGTTTGTATTATCACAAACACTGCCGCCTAGTTATTATTATTCTATCCTCCAACATTAAGCACCGTTGCCTCCCTACAACGCCAACAGGACAAGAAATGCCATAATGCCCAAGCTAACCATAAGAAATACCTCTACTCAGTGATTCAGTGATTCCTAGGTTAAATTGCTTTCAAGGGGTCTTAAGTTTTGCCCCACACCTAAAGAGCACAATCAACTCTCCCTCCAACTGGACATGGCCCACGTCAACCGCAGACTACGACTCCGTGAATTATTTCACGTTGCGCCTCCACAGACGACGAACCCCAGATGACAGTCCTCTGGGGCCCCTGGCCGCAAACTGCTTCAACGAAAGGTGTATGGCATTTTCAAGAATAAGGATGCAGCCCTTTGATAATTACATCAACTCAGTCAATTCTGAGTTTCACAGGAACCTCCTACTAGATGTGCCAGCAACCTTTCCTGTGCTGAACGGGATGCCATCGGTGAACTCCGCCAAGCCACCAACCTAGTCATCAAACGGGCTGACAAAGGGTCTGCTGTTGTGGTCATGAACAGAGATGACTACGTAGCCTTATATACTAACATCCCCCATAGCGAGGGAATAAGTGCATGTGCCAATGCCTTTGATCCAACAACTAACCAAACCTTCTGTGAGACACCTCACAGATCACAGATATTATCCGACGCATACTGATCAAAACAATTTCACTTTTCTAGACAAAAAGATGGCACCATCATACGCTAATCTGCTTATGTCTGACCTGAAGACAGATTGCTATTTTCTGCCCCCCACCGTCCTCTAGTAATGGTGGAGATTTATTGACGATATTTTCTCCATCTGGTGTGGTGGCCAAGATAGCCTCAGATGAATTCATCAACTGCATTAATTCATTCCACCCCACCATCAAGTTCACTGCTAACTACTCTCCCTATAGCGTGAGCTTCCTAGACGTCACCATCAACAAATTGCTCCAGGGCATCTCGGACTGATGTCTATTGTAAACCCACCGACACTCATCAATACCTCCTTTCTGACAGCTGCCATGCCAAGCACTGCAAAGAGGCCATTGCCTACCATATAAGACCTCCATATAAGACGTATCTGTTCCACCGATACATTATACAGGAGACGGTCGTCTGAACTGAGGCAACACCTTGTACCTCGGGGTCATAGCAAACGCAGGGTCCAACTAGCAATCAACAGGGCCCTCTGTACCCCCGTAGCACCCTCTTGGCTACCCTGCAACAATAAAACCCTTCCCAACAGAGTTCCCTGGTCACTACTTATCACCCCAGATTACCCAGACTTTCATCTATCGTAAATGATAACATGACTATTTTACACCTCTGATAGGTTACGCTCAGCCATTCCTGAGCCCCCTTTGATTGCTTTCCGTCGCCCCCGCAACCTCGGCTACTATTTTCCCGCTTTTTTTGGATACCGCCCCATGATCCTCTGCTTTCCCTTTTCCCTAAAAATGGATGTGTTTTTATGTTTGTACTTTGTCAAAGCATCTGATGAAGGTCCGGTTTGGATCGAAAGCTAATTTATATGTCTTCAGGTCATCAGAATTTCCTGCCTGTAGCTCAATTGATATCAATTTCTCAGGGTCAGGTAAACAAAACAAAACAATACAAAAAAATAAAAAATAAAAAAATAAAAAAAATAAAAACAGAGAAATCACATCGCTGCATACACAAAGATGTATCGCCTGTGTTTTCTGCTATTTTAATGTCAATTTCCGGAAGTGTTCTTCTTGACCCAAACATTGCTATTTCAGAAAGGGAAAATAAATACTTAACAATTTCACATTTCTCAAAATTAATGTGAGATGCATGATTTTACAGTCAAATCATATGTTCAAAAATGTATTTATCATGGGTCCCATCATACATTATTTTGGGTACTTTACTGTTAAACCAAACTTCTAACAACTATTTTGTGAAATATCTAAGTAATTGTTTCCCCTTTAATATCTGTGTTTGTCATACTCAACCGACTGACACAAGAAGCGCGTCGGTGTTGACCATTTTCCACACCATTTATTATCTATGCAACTTTTCTGTCAGTAGTACTTGGTATGTTGGCATCCAAGTAGTTCAATGTACACTGCATAAATTTCTGATAAAATATTCATGTATTGAGACATCAAATATAATATACCGACGATTGTCGACGATTATCGACTATCACAAAAATTCAATATCGTCTGCCTATTATGAATATTCAAGATAAAAAGATTCTACTGCAATATAGACACAAGTAAAATAATTACTAATACAAATTTTGGCCTGCATCACAAGAAATATTTTTGGGGTTGAATAAAATAACTATTTGGCATACAAAAATACACAGATCAAAGTATCTACCTTCATCATCAGTCAAACAAACAACACCAGCATCTTCGGAGTTGTCGCATTTACTTATTCCCCATCCTGCATTAGGACAGTCTGCAATTGCTGTCTCTGAACCTGTACACATATCGTCCAGGAGAATTGAACCAGTACCTTAACATGACACACAGGAACGCTAGGATAACATCATCAAACTTAAACCAAATTTAATATGTCAATCAACTATGTTTAAGGCCAATCAGGTATGCTTCAAAGTGACAGATTTGTTTTGGTCAACCATTGAAATAATATGATACATGTACACACACGGTTAATGGAACCAGACCAAATTTCCCATACACAAAGTACTGTGGCTAAGAGAGGCCTCACAAATTGGGCAAACATTCATACCCCTATATGTGAACAAGTTGTTTAAAACACGGCATGGCAGAATTCAAATTGATCCTGCAATTTTGGCTGCAATTGGACATTGTTTCATAGCAAAAGAAAAAGAAAAGTAAAAATACCAACGTGTAGGATTATAAGGCAATGCATATGGAGACCAGAAACCGGACACTGTTTTTGCCTAATGGACATTTTGGTACAAAGTTCAATATAAAATCAAAATTCAAAGTGACATATAAAATAAATTACTAAATTCCAGTCAATTCAATACGTATTTATTTCCATACACAAATCGAGCCAGGAATATATCAGCACAAGGTACAATATGACAAATAACGGAATAATAAAGACAAGTGAACAAATTATTTCGAGGTAGAATTATCGTTGAAGCCCTCCTTATCTGACACAAAACCAAGATATGAAATTACAGATTACAATACCTTGACCAAACTCAGCAGCTGATGATGCTCTCGCAGCTCCTTTAGTGAAACCAAGCTGTCTGCAAACAACATCAGCATCATTCTGGTCCCACAAATCATCACAGATGGTTCCCCATTGGCTATCATGGAAGACTTCCACTCGTCCCATGTTGGATTCTGGTCCACCAACAAGTCGTATGTCCGCAGATGGGGTTGTTTCTAGAAGACGTTCAAACAAAATAACAAAAGTAAACAATTTGGATGACCATAAAGTTGACAGAGCTGACAGTCAAATATATTTATTTATATATTTATTGCATATTTGTATATATAAGATGAATACTGATGAATATTTGTAAGCATTTGTTAAATACCTGGAGTATTAAAAAAGCCACATCCCCTCTGAGTGATCCACAACTGTCAGTCTTCCCAGGGTGTGATCCCTGAATTATCTTAATAAAAGCTGGTTGAAATAGATCATCACTGTTGACTCACATAAACTGAGTAATTATGTAAAATGGTTGAGTAAATTTTAAAGAAATACTGGGACGAGCACAGATGGTTCAAACCCTCTCTGCTTTATAACCCATAGTTCCTTTTACCCCAAGTAGATATGGGGACAAGTTTACTAAAGTTGATAGACTGGTATTAAATTGGTACTTACCAGTACTGCAAATCACTCCAGAATCCTCTCCATGAGCGCAGTTTTCCTCTCTCCAACCAGCACTAGGACAGTCTTCAAGTCTCTCTTCCTCTCCTGTACAGGCCACATCATCAAGGAAAATTGTTCCGACTCCTTCTCCAAAGCCAGCTTCTATGGAAACATATGAAGCCCCTGCAAACCCTAGCTGCCTACAGACGACATTAGCATCAGGAATATCCCAGAGATCATCACAAACGGTTCCCCATTCACCTTCATAATAGACTTCCACACGTCCTTCGTTACTGTTCTCACTACCAACAAGGCGCACTGTTACTCTAGGCTCTGAAAATACAACCAAAATGATAAGTTATCCGTTTGGATATTCAACAATGAAGATGCTAGGAAAAATAAATATTTACCACTACAAATTTTGGCCCACATCACAACAAATTAGTTTTGTGGGGATGAATAAAATAACTATGGTGTGCAACATTAAACAGATCAAATATTTACCTTCATTAGGCAAACAAACAACACCAGCATCTTCATAGTGGCCGCAGTTGTGTTTTCCCCATCCTGCATTGGGGCAGTCTGCAATTGTTGTCTCTGAACCAGTGCACTGGACATTATCCAGGAGAATTGAACCAGTACCTTCACATAACACACAGGAACGCAACAATAACACCAATAAACTTAAACCAAATGTAATATCTTAATCAATTATATTTAATGATAATTCTGGTGCAAAGTTCAATACAAATTTTTAAAAAATAATTAAAAGTGAGGTAAAAAAGAAATAATTTAATTTAATACAATCCGACAAATAAGGGATCAGTGAACTTATTAGTTTGAGGTTGAATTATCGTTGAAGCCCTCCTATCTGACACAAACACAAGACATAAAAGGGATTCCAATACCTTGACCAAACTCAGCAGATGATGATGCTCGCGCAGCTCCTTTAGTGAAACCAAGTTGTCTGCAAACAACATCAGCATCATTCTGGTCCCACATATCATCACAGATGGTTCCCCATTGGCTATCATGGAAGATTTCCACTCGTCCCATGTTTGATTCTGGTCCACCAACAAGTCGTATGTCCGCAGATGGGGTTGTTTCTAGAAGAGGACGTTCAAACAAAATAACAAAAATAAACAATTTGGATGACCATAAAGTTGACAGAGCTGACAGTCAAATGTGTATTAAAGTTGCATATTTGTATATACAAGTTGAATACTGATGAATATTTGTATGCATTTGCTAAATAACTGCAGTATTTGATGATTTAATATATAAAAAAGGCCACATCTCGTCTGAGTGATCTGCAACTGTTGCTTCCCAGGTTTAGCATAACATATTTGGGTTTGAACCACTGGCTTAATTAACATGGCATATATTGGGTTTCACGGCTTCTGATTCTGGTACAGGAACAAAGATAATATGTAAGATATATTATCTCTGAACGATCCCCCGACTGTTGCTTCCCAGGTTTAGCATCATAACCTAGGGTGTGATCCCTGGGTATTATCTTAATAAAAGCTGGTTGAAATAGATCATCACTGTTGACTCAAATAAACTGAGTAATTCTGTCAGTTGTATGAGTAAAGTTATAAAAGAAATAGTGGGACGAGCACAGGAGGTTCACGACCATTCCCTCTCTGCTTTATAACCCATAGTTCCTTTCACCCCAAATATATGAAAAAAGTAGAGATGGGGAAAAGTTTACTAAATTTGACAGATTGGTATCAAATTCTCAATTGTCACTCCAGCATCCTCTTCATGATCGCAGTTTTCCTCTCTCCAACCAGCACTATAGGTAGAGGAACATCAATCATGACTGTACTCTGTGATGTACAACTCATAGGAGGGAATATTTCAGGATGACTGGGCCATCACTGATTGATACCTAACACCGCATATGGTGTCAAATTCAATTATCATCCGTAACCCCACAAAATGATCCAATAGTCCTTGCTAACCCTGGGGCTGATTTCATACATCTGCTAAGCCGAACAGTGCGCTTAACAGGTTTGGTTGGTTACCAGCCAAAATTCATACAAGAACATTAATTATTTAACTGGTAGTCTGTTTCAAATGTTTATCAATAATGGTTGCTAAGCAATATTCTGGAAGCAGCTTCATCAAATTGTGAACTGGTAAAAAAAAAAACATGTAAAATGTACCCTGAGCAGGAAGAATTGGATTATGGTGTGTTCCTGGTGTGATGATTATCATTATGCCAACTTCTAGTAAAGTAAGGTACAGGACTGTTTTAATCTTGTAAATACTTATTTTGATGAGTAGAGGTCTGGGAGAGCACATCTATTTGATGACAGTTTTTATAACATTTGCCTTGCCCTGGACAGTTCCTGTTCACAAATCTATTGTCCCAAGATTTAAAGTAACTCAATCACTCAATCAAGTAAGATTTCTATTCCTGTGGGTATTTCAGAGATGTCAATGGTCTATGACCAAAAATAAAACTGAAAATGCCAATCAAAACTAAACAGATTCACATAATGCACATTGGTTGACTTTTAAGGCCCCCCTCCCCAAACAATTTAAAAAAAATAATAATAAAACTTAGCTTTCCAAATGTTCGTTAAATCAAATTCACTTCATTATTATTTAAAATGAACTTGTCTGTTATGCTATTTTCCATTTGTTTTCATGGGAACATTGATAATTTCCGCCTAGTATAAAGGAATACAAATAGGTTTATACTTCGAGATGAGATATTCCACAAAATAGTTGTCATCAGAAGCTTGATTTAACAGCCGAGATGAGATATTCCACAAAATAGTTGTCATCAGAAGCTTGATTTAACAGCCGAGATGAGATATTCCACAAAATAGTTGTCATCAGAAGCTTGATTTAACAGCCGAGATGAGATATTCCACAAAATAGTTGTCATCAGAAGCTTGATTTAACAGCCGAGATGAGATATTCCACAAAATAGTTGTCATCAGAAGCTTGATTTAACAGCCGAGATGAGATATTCCACAGAATAGTTGTCATCAGAAGCTTGATTTAACAGCCGAGATGAGATATTCCACAAAATAGTTGTCATCAGAAGCTTGATTTAACAGCCGAGATGAGATATTCCACAAAATAGTTGTCATCAGAAGCTTGATTTAACAGCCGAAAAGAATGATTTATGACGGGACCTTGGACCCAAATTCATTCAGTAAATAATAAAACCATGTTTTTCACCATTTTTGTTGGAGAAATGTTTTGTTAAAATGTAAATTAAAATTTACAATATTCCGATGAAAAATAAATTGTTCATTAAAATAGCGATAGTTTTCATTAAAATAGTGAACAAGGGATATACATCTTCAAAGTCCAACATATTGAAAGGTGTATTTTCTCCATCTCCTTCGACGAATTGCCATGATCTTAAGTTATAGACCCCTTATAGCAAAAAGAAACAAACATGGATATTCATCGTTTTTATTCTCCTTTCTTTCGACACTGCAGACATAGCCCAAAAATAGTGCAGTCGTCTCCAATGGCGGGACATAATGGTGCCGCAGACATAATAGGCCGGACATAAATGGGACCACGGACATAATAGGCAGACATAATGGGCCCGAGGACGTAATGGACCGGACATAATTGGCCTGCAGATGTTATGGGACGGACATAATGGGCCCGTTGACGTAATGGGCTGAACATTATAGGCCCGCGGAAATAATGGGCCCGCGGACACAATGGACCAGACTAAATGGGCACACGGACATAATGGGCCGGACATATTGGCCCGCAGACGTAATGGGCAGTACACAATGGGTCCGCAGGCGTAATGTGCGGACATAATGGGCCAGACATAATGGGCCCAAATCGATTTGCGGACATTATGGTCCGTAACACACGTACACATAATATACGGTTGAATGATATAGCCAAGATGTTGTTTATTCATAACTTACCTTGTTGTGACATGATGACAAAGAATCCTTGTCCTATGAGAACTCCAAAGATGAGACCTGGCAACCCATCGTTTCTGGTTTCTCGTTCCACTTTTCCTTCCTTGATGTCAGAGATGGCTTAAAATATGAACGTCTATCTGAAATACAAAGTAAATCTACAACATTATGTTGTGCCTGAAGTAAAAACATTAATTTCCCCAACTGTTAGAGTTTCTATCACGTTATTATGCTTAGGCGTTATTTCAGCATGGGCATTTACAGGGGCGGATTCAGGATTCCTGAAAAAGAGGGCGAAGCTCCTCGTAGTGGGCGAGCGCCGAAGGCGCGAAGCCCTTAACGGGTTGTCTGGGGTTTCTCACGGCGTTTTCCCGGCATCTCCATTAGCTGTGCAAAGATTCTTGTTTCTTGGGAAGGCGTCCTGAAAAAAAGACGCCCGAAAAATTGCTGCTCTGCGAAAAATAGGGGAGCGCCCGGTGTACTTCACGATTGTGGATTTTTTTTCTCCATATTATTTGGTTCGGGTAAATATAGCCAGGGTTTTCAGTTGTGGGCTGAAAAAGAGAACCAGAATGGGTAAAACAAAGAAATATAGAAACGTACTGCAGTTTCATTATTAAGCGTTTACAGTTTAACACACTTAATACAGCAAATTGTTTGCAATAGAGTTGCCTGAATTTTTTACAGTGTATAGTATCAATCCGATCTGAGCTTTGCAAAAAGGTTTAAAATGCTGAAGGTGAGTTCTAGGGAGAAATAATAAACAAAGAATATTAATTCGAACAATTTAAATAGGTGTTCGGACACCGTAACCGTGCCCGAACACATAAAAATACCGACGCGCAGGTTCACACAGACGCGCACGGAGATCAGAAACCAGATACTTTTTTCGCCACTAAGTCCAAACACCTATATGCACTGTACAAAGCTATCACTTTACACACCAAGTTACCTCCCGATTTAAACACTCTATCAGTGTATACAGCATGTTTAATTACTCAGCACAATGATCCATTGTGTCGACTATGTAATAGACATACATTATACCATATGATTATACACACTATGTATCTTTGTACATAGCAATCTCCCCAGATCTCTGTGTTTCAAGTCCAAACACCTATGAACTGTAACATGACTACACACAGCTATATCACTGTGAACACAAAGTGACCTCACTACATACAAGTCCATAGCTGCGCTGCGATCCCAGCTACGATCTCGTAAGACAACATCCTTGGACATTCAGAGTGAGTTATTTACACCTAAATCCCAAGCCAAGAGAATGGCACACGAATGCACAGTCATCACTATGGAACTGACATTCTACAAATGTTCAGCCCCCAAAAACTATAAAAGGCAGGCTGAGCAAGCTAGCTAATCGGTAATTATTCCTGGAGAAGACTCCAGCAGGAACAGACCCTGGTTTGTGGCTGCCACACTCAGTACACTAACTTAGACTACTAACACCACTCACATTCTCCATATCACAACCACTAGACTGGTTGTAATGTCCAGATGTGACCCTGTCACCTCTGTCAGTCTAAACATATATTTTGCTCATTTGCAGTTCTTAGTGAATAATAATAGTTCTTGTACATAAGTGTCCATTTCCATGCATAATAAGTATCTGTCTCGTCTTCTAAATAGTTAGTTGTTGGTCCCCCTGGGATTGCAACAGTATTAACAAGTTAGAAGTAAAGGACCCCAGGTAATGATATTGCACCATTTTTACATAATCCCTCAAATGTATGGACCTCAGATCTGTGTTAAGATTTGTTTCAGTTCATACAAATTATGATAATGAGCTTGGCACATGAATTTGGTCACTATTTATTTCGGTGCACCTATAAACGTTTGGTAATCTCTCAGATTAGTAAAATTTACATTACCTAAAAGGGCATGAATCCAATGCTGCTCTTTTATGAACTTAAAACTACATTAGTGGTGTTCATATTGGGCAAGAAAGTTGAAACCATTGACGTTATTTTAACAACCCAGTTTTTGCAGAAAGTAAACATTTTTACAAAAATAATGAAATTTTTTAAATAATAATTTTATTAGTTTTCCAACTTTAGAAGCAAATTAGCCTTGAATGACTTTAGGCCTAGGCGTAAACATGTAAAGAGTAAATACACTGACAAATATATTTACTCAGCCTTACTTAACCTTACTCAACGTTGAAATATTTCGAAATATAAAGAAGAAATAAACAAATCTCATAAGTCTACGCTATTAAAACTGAACTGTACTGTATCGCAAATGGAACTAGAGCTAATGTGCTTCACGAAGCACGAATATCAGCCCTATAAACTAAATTTAAAATGTAAAAACGAAATTTTTATATTTTTTTACAAAATGACCACTGCTGACCAATAGGTGACCACTGGCCAAAATCTGTGTATTCGAGCCAATGAAGCATTGGACCTAGTCAGGTTATCGGCTAAAGAATATGGGAGAAGAAGCATTTTGTAAATATTGATTAAATGACCACTACTGACCACTAGATGACCACCGGCCAAACTTATGAAAATCCCCAGATAGATGAAATACATTGAAAAGTGAAAACGACATTTTTAAAATAAATGACCACTGCTGACCGATAGGTGACCACTGGCCAAAATCTGTGTATTCGAGCAATGAAGCATTGGACCAAGTTAGGCTGCAATCGGCTGAAGAATGTGGTAGAAGAAGCTATTTGTAAATATTGATTATAATTAAATGACCACAACTGACCACTAGATGACCATCGGCCAAACTTTCTGAAAATCCCCAGATAGATGAAATACATTTAAAATGTGAATAAGACATTTTTGTATTTTTTCATAAAATGACCACTGCTGACCGATAGGTGACCACTGGCCAAAATCGGTGTATTCGAGCCAATGAAGCATTGGACCAAGTTAGGCTGCAACCGGCTAAAGAATGTGGGAGAAGAAGCATTTTGTAAATATTGATTAAATGACCACTACTGACCACTGGCCAAAATAGCTGTATTCGAGCCAATGAAGCATTGGACCTAGTCAGGTTGCAATCGGCTAAAGAATGTGAGAGAAGAAGCATTTTGTAAATATTGATTAAATGACCACTACTGACCACTAGATGACCATCAGCCAAACTTTATGAAAATCCCCAGATAGATGAAATACATTCAAAATGTGAAAACTACATTTTAATTGTTTTAAATAAAATGACCACTGCTGACCGATAGGTGACCACTGGCCAAAATCTGTGTATTCAAGCAATGAAGCATTGGACCAAGTTAGGCTGCAATCGGCTGAAGAATGTGGTACAAGAAGCTATTTGTAAATATTGATTATAATTAAATGACCACAACTGACCACTAGATGACCATCGGCCAAACTTTATGAAAATCCCCAGATAGATGAAATACATTTAAAATGTGAATAAGCTATTTTTGTATTTTTTCATAAAATAACAACTGCTGACCGATAAGTGACCACTGGCCGAAATATGTGTGCACCCCAAATGGGACTCGAGTCAATGAAGCATTGACCAAGTTAGGCCGCAATCGGCTAAAGAATGTGGGAGAAGAAGCATTTTGTAAATATTCATGAAAATGACCACTGCTGAACGATAGGTGACCACTGGCCGAAATCTGTGTACACCCCATATGTAGCACAGGTTAATGGTGCATCTGTCCAAGTTTGGCCGCAATAGGCCACAAAATGTGGGAGAAGAAGCATTTTGTATATATTCACTAAATGACCACCACTGACCACTGGGTGACCGTTGGCCGAAATTTATGAACATGCCTCGATGGCGCATTTATTCCTCCATGATTTGACAAAGTTTGTTTGAAACGTCCGAATAGTTTTAGAGTTATGGCTATTTTAGTTTAGTCACGTGACCGTTTGCCCGAAGAAAGAAAGAACTAGAGCTAATGTGCTTCACGAAGCACGAATATCAGCCCTATAAACTAAATTTTAAATGTAAAACGACATTTTTATATTTTTACAAAATGACCACTGTTGACCAATAGGTGACCACTGGCCAAAATTCAGTATTCGAGCCAATGAAGCATTGGACCAAGTTAGGCTGCAATCGGCTAAAGAATGTGGGAGAAGAAGCATTTTGTAAATATTGATTAAATGACTACTGACCACTAGATGACCATCGGCCAAACTTAATGAAAATCCCCAGATAGATGAAATACATTGAAAATGTGAAAACGACATTTTAATTTTTTAATAAAAAATTAAAATGACCACTGCTGACCGATACGTGACCACTGGCCAAATCTGTGTATTCGAGCCAATGAAGCATTGGACAAAGTTAGGCTGCAATCGGCTGAAGAATGTGGTAGAATAGCTATTTGTAAATATTGATTATAATTAAATGACCACTACTGGACCACTAGATGACCATCGGCCAAACTTTATTAAAATCCCTAGATAGATGAAATACATTTAAAATGTGAAAAGACCTTTTAATTTTTTTTCATAAATTACCACTGCTGACCGATAATTGACCACTGGCCGAAATCTGTGTACACCCCAAATGGTACTCGAGTCAATGAAGCATTGGACCAAGTTAGGCTGCAATCGGCTAAAGAATGTGGGAGAAGTAGCATTTTGTAAATATTCATGAAATGACTACTACTGACCACCAGATTACCATTGGCCAAATTTTATGACGATCTGTAGATAGGCCGGGTATCAAGGTTTAATTTGACCAAGTTTGTTTAAAATCGGCGAATAGTTTAGGAGTTATGGCCATTTTATTTTGGTCACGTGACCGTTTGCCCGAAGAAAGAAAGAACTAGAGCTAATGTGCTTCACGAAGCACGAATATCAGCCCTATAAACTAAATTTAAAATGTAAACGACATTTTTATATTTTTACAAAATGACCACTGCTGACCAATAGGTGACCACTGGCCAAAATCTGTGTATTCGAGCCAATGAAGCATTGGACCAAGTTAGGCTGCAATTCCATTAAAGAATGTGGGAGAAGAAGCATTTTGTAAATATTGATTAAATGACTACTACTGACCACTAGATGACCATCGGCCAAACTTTATGAAAATCCCCAGATAGATGAAATACATTCAAAATGTGAAAACTACATTTTAATTGTTTTTAAATAAAATGACCACTGCTGACCGATAGGTGACCACTGGCCAAAATCTGTGTATTCAAGCAATGAAGCATTGGACCAAGTTAGGCTGCAATCGGCTGAAGAATGTGGTACAAGAAGCTATTTGTAAATATTGATTATAATTAAATGACCACAACTGACCACTAGATGACCATCGGCCAAACTTTCTTATGAAAATCCCCAGATAGATGAAATACATTTAAAATGTGAATAAGTTTATTTTTGTATTTTTCATAAAATAACAACTGCTGACCGATAAGTGACCACTGGCCGAAATATGTGTGCACCCCAAATGGGACTCGAGTCAATGAAGCATTGACCAAGTTAGGCCGCAATCGGCTAAAGAATGTGGGAGAAGAAGCATTTTGTAAATATTCATGAAAATGACCACTGCTGAACGATAGGTGACCACTGGCCGGAAATCTGTGTACACCCCATATGTAGCACAGGTTAATGGTGCATCTGTCCAAGTTTGGCTGCAATAGGGCCACAAAATGTGGGAGAAGAAGCATTTTGTATATATTCACTAAATGACCACTACTGACCACTGGGTGACCGTTGTCCGAAATTTATGAACATGCTCGATGGCGCATTTATTCCTCCATGATTTGACAAAGTTTGTTTGAAATCGTCCGAATAGTTTTAGAGTTATGGCCATTTTTAGTTTAGTCACGTGACCGTTTGCCCGAAGAAAGAAAGAACTAGAGCTAATGTGCTTCACGAAGCACGAATATCAGCCCTATAAACTAAATTTTAAATGTAAAACGACATTTTATATATTTACAAAATGACCACTGCTGACCAATAGGTGACCACTGGCCAAAATCTGTGTATTCGAGCCAATGAAGCATTGGACCAAGTTAGGCTGCAATCGGCTAAAGAATGTGGGAGAAGAAGCATTTTGTAAATATTGATTAAATGACTACTACTGACCACTAGATGACCATCGGCCAAACTTTATGAAAATCCCCAGATAGATGAAATACATTCAAAATGTGAAAACTACATTTTAATTTTTTTAAATAAAATGACCACTGCTGACCGATAGGTGACCACTGGCCAAAATCTGTGTATTCAAGCAATGAAGGACAATCAAGAAGGCAATCGGCTGAAGAATGTGGTACAAGAAGCTATTTGTAAATATTGATTATAATTAAATGACCACAACTGACCACTAGATGACCATCGGCCAAACTTATGAAAATCTCCAGATAGATGAAATACATTTAAATGTGAATAAGCTATTTTTGTATTTTTCATAAAATAACAACTGCTGACCGATAAGTGACCACTGGCCGAAATATGTGTGCACCCAAAATGGGACTCGAGTCAATGGAAGCATTGACCAAGTTAGGGCTGCAATCGGCTAAAGAATGTGGGAGAAGAAGCATTTTGTAAATATTCATGAAATGACCACTGCTGAACGATAGGTGACCACTGGCCGAAATCTGTGTACACCCCATATGTAGCACAGGTTAATGGTGCATCTGTCCAAGTTTGGCCGCAATAGGCCACAAAATGTGGGAGAAGAAGCATTTTGTATATATTCACTAAATGACCACTACTGACCACTGGGTGACCGTTGGCCGAAATTTATGAACATGCCTCGATGGCGCATTTATTCCTCCATGATTTGACAAAGTTTGTTTGAAATCGTCCGAATAGTTTTAGAGTTATGGCTATTTTTAGTTTAGTCACGTGACCGTTTGCCCGAAGAAAGAAAGAACTAGAGCTAATGTGCTTCACGAAGCACGAATATCAGCCCTATAAACTAAATTTTAAATGTAAACGACATTTTTATATTTTTATAAAATGACCACTGCTGACCAATAGGTGACCATCAATAAAATTCAGTATTCGAGCCAATGAAGCATTGGACCAAGTTAGGCTGCAATCGGCTAAAGAATGTGGGAGAAGAAGCATTTTGTAAATATTGATTAAATGACTACTACTGACCACTAGATGACCATCGGGTCAAACTTTAATGAAAATCCCAGATAGATGAAATACATTGAAAATGGGGAAAACGACATTTTAATTTTTTAATAAAAATTAAAATGACCACTGCTGACCGATACGTGACCACTGGCCAAAATTCGTGTGTATTCGAGCCAATGAAGCATTGGACAAAGTTAGGCTGCAATCGGCTGAAGAATGTGGTAGAAGAAGTTATTTGTAAATATTGATTATAATTAAATGACCACTACTGACCACTAGATGACCATCGGCCAAATCCTCTTATTAAAATCCTCTCAGATAGATGAAATACATTTAAAATGTGAAAGACCTTTAATTTTTTTTCATAAAATTACCACTGCTGACCGATAAGTGACCACTGGCCGAAATCTGTGTACACCCCAAATGGTACCGAGTCAATGAAGCATTGGACCAAGTTAGGCTGCAATCGGCTAAAGAATGTGGGAGAAGTAGTATTTGTAAATATTCATGAAATGACCACTACTGACCACCAGATTACCATTGGCCAAATTTTATGACGATCTGTAGATAGGTATCAAGGTTTAATTTGACCAAGTTTGTTTAAAATCGGTCGAATAGTTTAGGAGTTATATTATTTTATTTTGGTCACGTGACCGTTTGCCTGAAGAAAGAAAGAACTAGAGCTAATGTGCTTCACGAAGCACGAATATCAGCCCTATAAACTAAATTTAAAATGTAAAACGACATTTTATATTTTTTACAAATGACCACTGCTGACCAATAGGTGACCACTGGCCAAAATTGTGTATTCGAGCCAATGAAGCATTGGACCAAGAAGGTAATCGGCTAAAGAATGTGGGAGAAGAATATTTTGTAAATATTGATTAAATGACTACTGACCACTAGATGACCATCATCGGCCAAACTTTATGAAAATCCCCAGATAGATGAAATACATTGAAATGTGAAAACGACATTTTAATTTGTTTTTATAAAAATTAAAATGACCACTGCTGACCGATACGTGACCACTGGCCAAAATCTGTGTATTCGAGCTTCAACAGCATTGGGACAAAGTTAGCTGCAATCGGCTGAAGAATGGTAGAAGAAGCTATTTGTAAATATTGATTATAATTAAATGACCACTACTGACCACTAGATGACCATCGGCTAAACTTTATTAAAATCCCCAGATAGATGAAATACATTTAAAATGTGAAAAAGACCTTTAATTTTTTTTTCATAAACACCACTGCTGACCGATAGGTGACCACTGGCCAAAATCTGTGTACACCCCAATGAAGGGCTCGAGTCAATGAAGCATTAGACCAAGTTAGGCTGCAATCGGCTAAAGAATGTGAGAGAAGAAGCATTTTGTAAATATTCATGAAATGACCACTACTGACCACCAGATGACCATTGGCCAAATTTTATGACCATCCCTAGATAGGGCAGGTGTCAAGGTTTAATTTGACCAAGTTTGTTTAAAATCACAAATAGTTTAGAGTTATGGCCATTTTTATTTTAGTCACGCGACCGCTTGACCGAAGAAAGAAAGAAATAATTTTTGCATTATAATATATCAGCTTGCTTCGCAGGGCTGATATAACTAGAGCTAATGTGCTTCACGAAGCACGAATATCAGCCCTATAAACCAAATTTAAATGTAAAACGACATTTTTATTTTTTTACAAAATGACCACTGCTGACCAATAGGTGACCACTGGCCAAAATTCTGTGTATTCGGAGCCAATCGAAGCATTGGACCAAGTTAGGCTGCAATTGGCTGAAGAATGTGGGAGAAGGGAGCATTTTAAATATTGGATTAAATGACTACTATTGACCACTACAGATGACCATCAGCCAAACTTCTTTATGAAAAATCCCCCAGATAGATGAAAATAATACATTGAAATGGGGAAAACGACATTTTAATTTTTTTATAAAAATTAAAATGACCACTGCTGACCGATACGCATGACCACTGGCCAAAAATTCAGTGTATTCGAGCCAATGAAGCATTGGACAAAGTTAGGCTGCAATCGGCTGAACAATGTGGTAGAAGAACAGTTGCTATTTGTAAATATTGATTATAATTAAATGACCACTACTGACCACTCAGATGACCATCGGCCAAACTTCTTTATTAAAATCCCTAGACAGATGAAATACATTTAAATGTGAAAAGACCTTTTAATTTTTTTTTCATAAAATTACCACTGTTGACCGATAAGTAACCACTGGCCGAAATTCAGTAATCCCCAAATGGTACTGATTGTCAATGAAGCATTGGACCAAGAAGCTGCAATTTATTAAGAATGTAGAAGTAGTATTTGTAACAAATATTCATGAAATGACCACTACTGACCACCAGATGACCATTGGCCAAATTTTTATGACCATCTCTAGATAGGGCGGGTATCATGGTTTAATTTGACCCAAGTTTTGTTTAAAATTTTACGAATAGTTTAGGAGTTATATTATTTTTATTTGGTCACGTGACCGTTTCTGCCTCAAGAAAGAAAAGAAAGAAAGAAAGAAAGAAAGAAAGAAAGAAATATAGAAAGAAAGAAAGAAAGAAAGAAAGAAGTTAGTAGACATTATTAATATATCAAGTTTCGCTTCGCAGGGCTGATATAAAGAAAGCAAAAGAAAGAAAGAAGTTGTAGCATTACATTATATCAGCTTCGTTTCGCAGGGCTGACATATAATTAGAGCTATCAATGTGCTTCACGAAGTTACCTAATATCAGCCCTATAAACTAAATTTAAAATGTAAAACGACATTTTTATATTTTTTACAAAATTACCACTGCTGACCAATAGGTGACCACTGGCCAAAATCTGTGTATTCGAGCCAATGGAAGCATTGGACCAAGTTAGGGCTGCAATCCGATAAAGAACGTGGAGAAGAAGCATTTTGTAACATTGATTAAATGACTACTACTGGACCACTAGATGACCATCGCACAAACTTTTATTAAATCCCCAGATAGATGAAATACATTGAAAATGTAGAAACGACATTTTAATTTTTTAATAAAAATTAAAATGACTACTCAAGACCGATAACATGCGACCACTGGCCAAAATTGTGTATTCGGAGCCAATGAAGCATTGGACAAAAGTTAGGCTGCAATCGGTTGAAGAATGTGGTAGAAGAAGCTATTTGTAAATATTGATTATAATTAAATGACCACTACTGACCACTAGATGGTGACCATCGACCAAACTTTATTAAAATCCCCAGATAGATGAAATACAGCATTAAAATGTGAAACATACCTTTAAATTTTTTCTCATAAATGACCACTGTTGACCGATAAGGAATACCGGCTGAAATTCAGTACACCCCAAATGGTACTCGAGTCAATGAAGCATTAGGGACCAAGTTAGGCTGCAATCGACTAAAGAATGTGGGAGAAGTAGCGCATTTGTAAATATTCATGAAAATGACCACTACTGACCACCAGATGACCATTGGCACAAATGTTATGAGCATCTCTACATAGGGCGGGTATCAAGGTTTAATTTCGACTTGAAGTCGTTTAAATCACGAATAGTTTAGGAGTTATGGTCATTTTTATTTTGGTCACGTGACCGTTTGCTCGAAGAGTAGAAAAGAAAGAAAGAAGAAAAAAGAAAGAAAGAGAAAGAAAGAAAGAAGAAAGTTGTTGTTGTGCCAGTTGCAGCATTGCCAATATATCAGCTCGCTTCGCAGGGCTGATATAATAATAAACAGCATTGTTATATCAGCCCTGCGCAGCCAGGTGATATAATTGATAATGCTACAATCTCTTTATATCAGCCCTGCGAAGCAGGCTGGATATACGTAATGCTACAACTTCTTTCTTTCTTTTCTTTCTTTCTTTTCTTTCTTTCTTTCTTTCTTTCTTCTTCTTTCTTTCTTTCTTTCTTTTCTTTTTTTTTTTCTTCTTCTTCTTTCTTCCTTGTAGGTCATGTTTTGATCGAGCCCGGAGTAAAGTAAGATTTTTTGTAGCTTTTTAGACCTTGTATGGTCGTTGCTACAGTTTTTATATTATCTTATTTAGTATTTGCATTGGTTAGAACCTGCAAGAATTCATCCTCAAACTGTCGGGTTCTATAATTTTAGTGTATTTTACTGTAATTTCTCGTTTTAATTTGTTACTTTTCGGCCTCTGGCTGGTCACCATGACCAGTCAAGACTCACCATTGAAAGGGGTCAGCCAAGCGTGAGCACGGCTGGCCCTGCGAAACCCATTGTTCAGGACATGAGTGAGCCTTTATCGTGTCACCAGGAACAATGTATGTCTCTTTCATCGTTATGGACAAGGTATCTGTACAACATACGCAGACGCATTTACTGCACATATACCCCCAAAAGAAGTACTCACCTCGAATATCAAACGGCCGAATCGCACCCACCTAAACCTCGAGGGAGGCAGTAATCAACGCTGCCCAAAGGTTTAGCATACGGCACTTTTCTTGAGCTCACTCCCCCGTTCGGCCCCACAACTCGTCTCATACTATCTAATGTTTATCCTGAAATACCAAACTCGGTCCTTGTCAGCAACATTTTCTCTTTGTAAAGTAGTGTCATGTTCGACCTATTCCCCTGGGATTCAAAATAAAGTTAATTAACCTACATTATGAGCTTCAGGAGACAGGTGCGTTATACCTTTAAATCCAAATATCATCCCTCCGACCACATTACTTTCTATTTTGCAAATGTCAATTTTATCGTGTCTTTCTATCTACGGAGTTGTGTGCGGTGTTTCAATTGCGGGGAGTTTGGACACATCAGCCGCTCCTGCAAAACACAAAAATTCCGATACAACATGACGAAAAATGATGACACAACCTCCAACCCCTAAACCCACCACCGATCTTCGCACAATAAGAAATCAGACCCTAAACATCCTCCCAAACGGTTTAGAAACCCAACCTGCCTGATCCTGCTGCCGCTACGACTGCAAGCGTCCTTCCGCGTCTGGAGCCTGGCCGGACGCGGGCCTCGTTGAGCCCGCGTCCGATGCGCCTGGTTCGGCCGCCGTCTGATCTTCCATCGGGGGTGAGGTGTTGACCCGGGCGCCGTCTTCCTCTCCGCTGGAAACCCAAGGAGTCCCCGGCGGGGCAAGTGATGGGCGCGCCGAGGGCAGCA
>CM055818.1:41258096-41306925 GCA_029582265.1 Zoroaster sp. YZ-2022
AAAACCATCCCCAAAGATCCCATCCCCAAACAGAAAATCCCCAGATAGATGAAATACATTGAAAATGTGGAAAACGACATTTTAATTTTTTCATAAAATGACCACTGCTGGACCGATAGGTGACCACTGGCCCAAATCTGTGTATTCGAGCAATGAAGCATTGGACCAAGTTAGGCTGCAATCGGCTGAAGAATGTGGTAGAAGAAGCTATTTGTAAATATTGATTATAATTAAATGACCACAACTGACCACTAGATGACCATCAGCCAAACTTTATGAAAATCCCCAGATAGATGAAATACATTTAAAATGTGAATAAGACATTTTTGTATTTTTTCATAAAATGACCACTGCTGACCGATAGGTGACCACTGGCCGAAATCTGTGTACACCCCATATGTAGCACAGGTTAATGGTGCATCTGTCCAAGTTTGGCCGCAATAGGCCACAAAATGTGGGAGAAGAAGCATTTTGTAAATATTCAGTAAATGACCACTACTGACCACTGGGTGACCGTTGGCCGAAATTTATGAACATGTCTCGATGGCGCATTTATTCCTCCATGATTTGACAAAGTTTGTTTGAAATCGGCCGAATAGTTTTAGAGTTATGGCCATTTTTATTTTAGTCACGTGACCGTTTGACCGAAGAAAGAAAGAAAGAAAGAAAGAAAGAAATTGTGCATTACAATATATCAGCCTGCTTCTGGGGCTGATATAACTAGAACAATGTGCTTCACGAAGCACGAATATCAAGCCCTATAAACTAAATTTAAAAATGTAAAAACGACATTTTTATATTTTTTTACAAAATGACCACTGCTGACCAATAGGTGACCACTGGCCAAAATCTGTGTATTCGAGCCAATGAAGCATTGGACCTAGTCAGGTTATCGGCTAAAGAATGTGGGAGAAGAAGCATTTTGTAAATATTAATTAAATGACCACTACTGACCACTAGATGACCATCGGCCAAACTTTATGAAAATCCCCAGATAGATGAAATACATTGAAAATGTGAAAACGAAATTAAAAAAAAAATAAAATGACCACTGCTGACCGATAGGTGACCACTGGCCAAAATCTGTGTATTCGAGCAATGAAGCATTGGACCAAGTTAGGCTGCAATCGGCTGAAGAATGTGGCAGAAGAAGCTATTTGTAAATATTGATTATAATTAAATGACCACAACTGACCAACAGATGACCATCGGCCAAACTTTATGAAAATCCCCAGATAGATGAAATACATTTAAAATGTGAATAAGACATTTTTGTATTTTTTCATAAAATGACCACTGCTGACCGATAGGTGACCACTGGCCAAATTTTATGACCATCCTTATATAGGGCAGGTGTCAAGGTTTAATTTGACCAAGTTTGTTTAAAATCGGCCAAGAAAGAAAGAAAGAAAGAAAGAAAGAAAGAAAGAAAGAAAGAAAGAAAGAAAGAAAGAAAGAAAGAAAGAAAGAAAGAAAGAAAGAAAGAAAGAAAGAAAGAAAGAAAGAAAGAAAGAAAGAAAGAAAGAAAGACTTTTGACTTTTCAAAAGAAAACTTTATTTACAAAAACAGACAACAATACAAAATGTACAAATAAAAGAATAGTAAACAATGTTTAACCAAAATTAGTAGTATACAATAATACTGTAATAAAAACTAGATTCGGTTTACATTGTTAACACAAGTAATAACAATAAAACATTTGTAAATGCAAAAACAAAAATACATTTATAAATCATCGACAATAAACAAAGGATGATGAAGAAAGGAAGAAAGGAAGAAAGGGAAAGGGCTCCTCTATAAGGGAGACTACAAACACCATGGTGTTGGGAGCCACTGGCATTACTGGTGTGGGTCTTAAACCCACTCCAGCGGCTCCCAAAGAGAAAGAATGGAAAGGAAAAGGAAAGGAAAGAGAGAGGACCCCACTCGTGAACAGTGGCAGAGACCTTGCCTCCAATCAGAGAGAGATTGGAGTAGCTGTTCACAAGGTGGGTCGAAACGGGGGAAAGGTGGACCGAGAGGGGTCAGATTAGATCAACCATGTCAAAATATCATTATCAAAAAGTAAAAGGGCATTATTGCAGGACCATTTTTTAAGAAAAGTATTAAGGTCGTTGCATAAATTATAATAGGTAAATTCAAGGAGGATTTTATTTTTCAGCCGATGCTGCCAGATGATAAGAGGGTCCGAAAAACGGGATGTCCTATATAAATAGTAAATTATGTTTTTACAACTGATGATGAGGAAATTGGCAAGGCGAACTGCCTCCCTGCTGCGACCTTTAGCGTGCGGAATCAGTGCCCAGTAGATGTCAAAGTTGAGTTGAAGAGACGGCAGAAGACGGTTGAGGAGTGAATGTAGAAGACTGAGGGCGGGCTGTATTGCTGGGCACAAAATAAATAGATGATGGATCGACCCCTTCTCTCCGCACCATCCGCAGGAAGAAGAGATGTCCGGATTTAGATGATGGAGGACGGCAAGGGAGGGTAGAAAATTATGAAACAGTTTAAACTGTACCGTAAAATGGGGTAACTTTGGCACCCTGGGTAACTTTGGCTGAACGCCCCTCCGCGCATTCTTTTGAGGGTAGCTTCGTACTGTGCGCTATTGATGAGGTAATTTTTGGTGAGATGGAATCTTGAAATGTTATATTTTTAATAAATCATTAAACTTTTTCAGTTTATAGTAATACTTTACAGTTAATAGTATTTTTTTTATGTGACATAAATGAATTTATAGTGCCTATTTAAATATGTTATAATTTAATTTTGAAAGACTTTGAAAGAGGCTAACTAAGCAAAGACCCCTGACCTGTAGTCAAACGTAAAGAAAAGCTTTTATTTGCTGTTCTTCCGAGACGTTATTTGTCATTCAGCGATCTTCAAAAATCGAACGCCATCCTTGAAAAATCTGACAGGTATGTATAGTATGTTTATCATAGACATTGGATGGGTGGTTTTTGTAACGTTATTTTGTGTTATTTTGTGGGAAATCCACCTAACAAAAAGAAGAGTTGATGGGGATTGTTTGCAATCTAACGGTTATGTACTGTACATGTAACGTTGGTATATAAAGAACGAACTTGTTTTTGTTGAATCATGGTTGAATGATCCTTTTCAAAAGGAACCCAAATCTAACTTCTAACGTCAGCTGCGGCATAAGGTCTACTGTTTTGGGGCATCTAATCGTGCATTTAATTAAAATAAACGTGATAAACTGGAGTATTTTATTAACATGTTTTTCCACTTTTGGCTTGCATAACATCACATGACATGATACATGTATGAATTTTGTATTTGCTGCTGTAAAGACTGTACAAAAATAGGGGCCATATTAATCAATCTTGTGAAATATTTTGAAATCATGGTGACATTACACTAGGATCATAGCTACATTTAACTTAAGGAGTCTGTTTTCATTTACTTGATTGTATTGGTTTAGCCAGGCCCAGGGTTAGTCCCTATACTATAGATTTGAAATATTTTATTTATCATTTGTTTGTTCATTATTTTTATTCACAGGACACTATGGTTCGCAAATATTTGCGAGGTATCGAAGCGCAGTTACAAAACATGTGATGGATGCATCGCTCATCGAGCTTCTAAAAGAAAATCGTGGACATAAACAGCAACCTAGAGAAAGCGTGGCAAAAAATACAACCTAGTGCACAGATAACACTTGAGTCCCAAGATGCAGGTGCCAGTACATCGGGTACTCAGGCACAACCAAAATATCAAACACGTCAAACTCAGACTCTGAATTGGAATAATAATCAGACTCGGAAATTAATGATGATTTATGTAATTGTGTAAGGTTGATTATGCTAAATATAAGGGCCCAGAGTGGCTGCAGTGTGTATTTTGTCTTGGCTGGGTGTGTGGCAAATGTAATGGTGCCATATACAAGCCTAACTACTGTTGCCATTTGTGTGTGTAACTTCAAATTATTTTCCACCAAATTTTAGAAAGCGGCTTTTTTATGAAAATATAAGAGGCATAGTACCCCGGTACACTGTAACATCAAATTATTATTGGGGGGGGGGCCTACATTCTTGTATTCATTTTTAAAAACTACAATCTGGTCTTGAAATTCTGAAGTCGATACTCAAAATAGATTTTTACAGTGTTTTCTACAAAGTTATTATTGATCACAGTATAAATTCTGTGTTTCCATAGTTACCGTATAAGTAATTATGCTTGTACCACTTTCCCTATGCATACTCGAGTGCACTTCATAAAGTGTCTTAATTTCTTTTTATTTTAATTCAGTATGAAAGAAAGAAAACAAACTCACAATACCAAACGTGACTTATGAAAAACTTGGGTATGGAGAAACAAAATACTCACAGATATTTGCAATCCATGGTTTGCCATAGCAACAATTATTGTTGACATGTCAAAATTATATTAATAATTAAAATATGTACTATAAACAGTTTTATGTGTGAATAAAGCAATTGCTTTAAGCAATTGGGTACATGACACTTAATTTTCCATCTTTGTTGTGTTTTTCTCATACATTTGATACTTATTATATGACCTGCCAAAGTTGCCCCAAACCTGGGGCAACTTTGGCAGCATATATTTGTGCCCCCAGGGGATACATGGATTAATTAATTATGAATGTTTATATTCAGTAGGGTAAAGTATGTCCCAATAGTCATATACAATAATAAATTAAGGACACTGATATGACCATAACAAAATATTGTTCCAGTATGTATGGAAAACCTGCCAAAGTTACCCCATTTTACGGTACGTCACCCTCCTTTTTAGAAGTTGGTAGTTGATAGACTTGTTCCCATTGAAGTTTAGTTGAAGAGTCGAGAAAGCCAATATTTTTCCAGTGTGTAGACGAAGATGAAGATTCAGAGTTGATTCCTTTGTTGAAAATAACGTAGAGATTTTTGGATGGTGCGGAGAGTCCATTTTCAGTCACAGGTAAATTGAAGATGACTGGAGAGTCGGGACGAAAGGAGATGTTTTGAAGTTGAGAAAAGGCAGACGACATCCCTCTTCGTGGAGAAGCAGAGGAAAGTTTTGGATTAATGTCAGATGTTGACGCCGAAGGTCGGATTGTACAAGACGAAGAGAGGAGGACGAAGTCCTTGAAAAGAAGCGTGGAAAGTTCGGGGTCGATCCAACGGCCGGTGTTGAAATCCAGGAGATGACGAACGAGTTTGATCCCGCACGCCGTAAGCCGCACAGGAGGAGACGCATCACCATCAGCTGTAAACCAGCAAATTGGCTATTTAAGGGTAAATTTAGGACATGGTTGATAGAGACTGGTTGCGTTTCGATGCGAGCTCCGGACGCCGTCCAAGCACGCAAAATCTCACTGTAATAAACGGGGAGACTGGTATAAAATTTAGGATCAGTTTTCGAAAGGAAGAGCTGGTAATCAAACCCAAGTTTTTTATATTGTTTGAGAAAATGACTGACGAGAAAAAAGGCGGGATGGGAGCATAGGTTAAGAAAACGCTGGATGGTGGTGAATCTAAAAGTGAGAATGCGTGCTTGGAGGCATGCAAGACCCATCCCTCCCCTGTCGGGTTTTTGAAAGAGAACTTGTTTTTTTAAGTAGTGTCGTTTATTAGACCAGACGAAATCGACAAGAATGTTCTGGAGTTCACTTAGGACATTTTCCGGAGGGGAGAGAACAGCCAAACAGTGAAAAATTTTAGAAGCGGCGAGCTGATTAGCTATGATAATTTTACCCTTGAATGAAAGTGAAGCGGAAAGTCTAGACCAAGAAGAGAGAGTTTTATTTAATTTGTCTTTACATTTCTCCCAGTTTTGTTTAAAGTAATTGTTTGTGTTTCCTAAGTGAACCCCTAGAAAGGGAAGCCCTCACTATTCCAGGAGAAATTTAGTGGTTTGTCGTTTCGTCTGGTCCAGGAGCCGGCCCACAGACCCTGGGACTTTTGTGTGTTTAAACGTGCAGCAGAGGCCCGACTGAAGAGGCTATACGCCTCTTCCACCTCTTTGAAGCCCGAATCGGAGGTGACGAAATGGACACGTCGTCTGCGTATGCCGACACGGCGCACGAAAATTCAGTGCTCGGAGATGAAAACTAACATTAATTAATTTTGTTCTTAAGACGTTGAGTAAAGGCTCGATAGCGATTGTATAAAGTAGGCTCGAGTGGGCATCTGACGTATCCCCCTTCAAAATGAAAGGGACAGTCAGGGAGCCACAAACTTTACAAGGCTCTCGCACCCCGTTACAAGATTTGTAGATAAGAAATAAAACGAGCACCGAAGCCCATGGCTCTCATTGTATTAAAAGATAGCCGTGATCAACATTATCGAAGGCTTTCTTCTGATCAAGGTTGATCACGGCTAGAGGAACGTCATTTGAGTTGGAGTAGAAATTATGTCTCGAATGAGATTAATGTTATCATAAATCGAACGTCCTGGGACGCAATAACTTTGGTCTTCTTTGATGACGCTGCCAATGGATTGTTTCAGCCTGTTGGCAAGCAACTTGGCAAAGATTTTATAATCGGTGTTTAGAAGGGAGACAGGGCGCCAATTTGCGATGTCGGCCAAGTCTCCCTTCTTAGGAAGCAGATTGATGACAGCTCTACGAAAAGAATGAGGTAAAGACCCAGAACATATAGAAGATTGCAGAACTGAAAGAAAGTCATCTTTTAATAAAGGCCAGAAAAATGAGAAAAATTCGGATGTGAGTCCGTCAAGCCCGGGGGTTTTGTCTTTGCCAAGTTGCTTGACAGCGAGGTTAAGTTCTTCGAGAGACAGAGGACTATCAAGGTCCTCTGCATCACCGGAGTCTAGTTTAGTTACATCAGTTAATAAGTAATCGAGGGCACTCTCGTCAGTTGGAACTCGACTGTAAAGTGTTTTATAAAATTCGCGGATATGCGCTTTTATATCACCTGGGTCTTCGGAGACAAGACCAGAAGGGAGACGGATATGAGAAATATTTTTAGAGAGAGAATTTGATTTCTCAAGATTGAAGAAATACGTGGAGCACGAGTCAGTCTCATTTGTATGTTTAAAACGAGATCTGACGAGAGCGCCCTGTGCTTCAGTTTTGAGAAGATAATTTAAATTGTTTCTTTGTTCGGCAAGAGTATCTCTAGTTTGAGGCGTTAAGTCTGGCGCAGACTGAAGTTCATCAATTTTTTGGTTTAATTCTAGAAAAGATATTCGTTTTTCGTTGGCGATTTTGGAGCCGTACATTTGGCTTAAAGATTTAATGTGCGACTTCCCGGAAGTCCCACCAAGAAGCGAGACTAGGGAAGTCGCACTTTTCGCTTTCCAATCTGTCCAAAATTGCGTTATAATATTACAATAATATTTATCATCAAGTAGAGTTATTAAAATGCCAATAGGCGCTGCCCTTCCGATTTTGGGAGGGGAGTTTAATAACAAGGGTGACCGCAGAGTGGTCGGACAAAGAACAGGGAACAATACGACATGTTTGAATGGATGACATAATACTAGAATGAACGTAAAAACGATCCAGCCTGGATTTCGAAACGCCACACACGCTGGAGGGATTGTTTCTAAGCCAGGTGAATTTTTGTTCTAATGGGTTCAGTCTGCGCCAGGCATCATAAAGAGACAATCCATTGATAGCGTCTTTTAGAGCCATGGACACTTTATATCGGCGTTCGATGGGCATACACAGACGATCAATGGCCGGGTTATCGGTACAATTAAAGTCACCTCCAATTATGATGACACCGTCACCGCAGCTGGAACAGTGGTCCCGAAGGGAAATAATAGCATTAATGGCATTTTGGTCATTCTGCGGAATTAAAGTATTATAAATATGATAATTAATGTTTTCAAAGTTAATTTTTGAGTACAAAATATAGCCATCAAAAACGGCACAAGAAGAAAGAATATTAATATTATTATTTTTGATTAAAGTAGTGACTCCCGAGCCTCGAGTAGGGCCCGGGGAGCAAAAAGGGGTGTGGGACCACAAGTTCCAGCAAGTATTTTTTCGTTTAACGTGTACGTTTCTTGTAAAAGAACAATATCTGGGTTAGAAATAATTTTTTCCACATAAGCTTGAAAGGAGGCGTTCAGAGTGGGAGCGGAACAGCCTCCGGTGTTTAAGGTGAGCAGTGACAGCGCCATCATAAGGGCAAACAAAGCAGAGTTATGGGCACACATAATGAAAAACAAAGAAATACACTAATGAATAGAAAGACAGAAAAGGAGACAACTTTTATTTATTTAGAGTTTTTACAAGTTTCTGGATCCTCTGCTGCATGTTTTTATTGGAGCAGGGGATTGTTACGTAAGGGTTTTAATTGTTTTACTAGACCGGGGATATTGCTAGTGAATTTTCTGGCAACTATTTTAGGTAATTTACGAGCTTTTACAGAAGACAGGAAATTAATAATTTCAGTTTCAGAGAGGGGGCCTTTGGAGATGGGAATATGCTCAGCCAGGAGATCATCGTCTGTCTGAGTATCATCCCCCCACATGGAGTCAGTGTCGGTGTTTTGTTCCATGACGGTGGAGGATGGAGTAGGGGAAAGAGGAGTCTGGGAATCTAGAGCTTGGGAGAGGGAGGGGGAATTGCTCGTCATGGGGCTCGACACCCTTGCAAGTTTTCTGGGTGGGGATGGTGATTTTAGTGTGATTAGACGAACTTTGGAGGGGGTCGAAGAAGTTGCTGTGGGTGTCTGTTTTCCTTTTGAAACAACATCAGAAAAACTTCTCGTGGGTGCAGGTGGCGAGCCCCATACAGAGAATTGTTTATTGGTGGGATTTGGAGTGGATGGTTGGGAAGGGGAAGCACCAGGCGTGAGAGATGGGGTGGCCCGATCTGTGCTGCCACTGGCGCGCCCGCATCCGCCCCGCCGAGGACTCCTTGGAGTTTCCAGCGGAGGAGGAAGACGGCGCCGGGTCAGCACCTCACCCCCGATGGAAGATCGGGCGGCGGCCGAGCCAGGCGCATCGGACGCGGGCTCGCTTGAGCCCGCGTCCGGCCGTCCAGACGCGGGACGCGCAGTCGTAGCGGCAGCAGGATCGGGCGGGTTGGGTTTCGACCGTTTGGGAGGATGTTTAGGGTCTGATTTCTTATTGTGCACGAAGATCGGTGGTGGGTTTAGGGGGTTGGAGGTTGTGTCATCATTTTCGTCATGTTTATCGGAATTTTTGTGTTTTTTGCAGGAGCGGCTGATGTGTCCAAACTCCCCGCAATTAAAACACCGCACTGACTCCGTAGATAGAAAGACACGATAATTGACATTGCAAAATGAGAAATTAATGTGGTCGGGAGGGATGATATTTGGATTTAAAAGAACCTGTACCTGTCTCCTGAAGCTCATAATGTAGGTTAATTCTTTATTTTTGAATCCCAGGGGAATGGGTCGAACTTGTGACACTACTTTACAAAAAGAGGAAATGTTGCTGACAAGGACCGAGTTTGGTATTTCAGGATAAACATTAGATAGTATGAGACGAGTTGTGGGGCGAACGAGGGGAGTGAGCTCAAGAAAGGAGTCACCGTATACTAAACCTTTCTGAACGGCGTTGATTACTGCCTCCCTCGAGTTTAGGTAGATTGCGATTCGGCCATTTGATATTCGGGAGGCCGAAATTACTTCTTTTGGGGGTATATGTGCAGTAAATGCGTCTACGTATGTTTGTACAGATACCTTGTCAGCAGCATTGAAAGAGACGCCATTGTTCCTGGTGACACGATAAGGCTCACTCATGTCCTGAACAATGGGTTTCGCAGGGCCAGCCGTGCTCACGCTTGGCTGACCCCTTTCAATTGGTGATGCTTGACTGGTCATGGTGACCAGCCAGAGGCCGAAAATAACCAAATTAAAACGAGAAATTACAGTAAAATACACTAAAATTATAGAACCCGACAGTTTGAGGATGGTCTTGCAGGTTCTATGATAAATACTAAATAAGATAATATAAAAACTGTGACCATACAAGGTCTAAAAGCTACAAAAATCTTACTTACTCCGGAGCTCGATCAAAACGTGACCTACAAGGAAGAAGAAGAAGAAAAAGAAAGAAAGAAAGAAAGAAAGAAAGAAAGAAAGAAAGAAAGAAAGAAAGAAAGAAAGAAAGAAAGAAAGAAGTTGTAGCATTACAATATATCAGCCTGCTTCGCAGGGCTGATATAAAGAAAGAAGTTGTAGCATTATAATTATATCACCCTGCTTCGCAGGGCTGATATAACAATGCTGTTTATTATTATATCAGCCCTGCGAAGCAGGCTGATATATTGTAATGCTACAACTTCTTTCTTTCTTTCTTTCTTTCTTTCTTTCTTTCTTTCTTTCTTTCTTTCTTTCTTTCTTTCTTTCTTTCTTCGGGCAAACGGTCACGTGACCAAAATAAAAATGGCCATAACTCCTAAACTATTCGGCCGATTTTAAACAAACTTGGTCAAATTAAACCTTGATACCCGCCCTATCTAGAGATGCTCATAACATTTGGCCAATGGTCATCTGGTGGTCAGTAGTGGTCATTTCATGAATATTTACAAAATGCTACTTCTCCCACATTCTTTAGCCGATTGCAGCCTAACTTGGTCTAATGCTTCATTGACTCGAGTACCATTTGGGGTGTACACAGATTTCGGCCAGTGGTCACTTATCGGTCAGCAGTGGTCATTTTATGAAAAAAATTTAAAAAGGTATGTTTCACATTTTAAATGTATTTCATCTATCTGGGGATTTTAATAAAGTTTGGCCGATGGTCATCTAGTGGTCAGTAGTGGTCATTTAATTATAATCAATATTTACAAATAGCTTCTTCTACCACATTCTTCAGCCGATTGCAGCCTAACTTTGTCCAATGCTTCATTGGCTCGAATACACAGATTTTGGCCAGTGGTCACGTATCGGTCAGCAGTAGTCATTTTAATTTTTATTAAAAAAAATTAAAATGTCGTTTTCACATTTTCAATGTATTTCATCTATCTGGGGATTTTAATAAAGTTTGGCCGATGGTCATCTAGTGGTCAGTAGTAGTCATTTAATCAATATTTACAAAATGCTTCTTCTCCCACATTCTTTATCCGATTGCAGCCTAACTTGGTCCAATGCTTCATTGGCTCGAATACACAGATTTTGGCCAGTGGTCACCTATTGGTCAGCAGTGGTAATTTTGTAAAAAAATATAAAAATGTCGTTTTTACATTTTAAATTTAGTTTATAGGGCTGATATTCGTGCTTCGTGAAGCACATTAGCTCTAGTTATATCAGCCCTGCGAAGCAGGCTGATATATTGTAATGCTACAACTTCTTTCTTTCTTTCTTTATATCAGCCCTGCGAAGCAGGCTGATATATTGTAATGCTACAACTTCTTTCTTTCTTTCTTTCTTTCTTTCTTTCTTTCTTTCTTTCTTTCTTTCTTTCTTTCTTTCTTTCTTTCTTCGGGCAAACGGTCACGTGACCAAAATAAAAATGGCCATAACTCCTAAACTATTCGGCCGATTTTAAACAAACTTGGTCAAATTAAACCTTGATACCCGCCCTATCTAGAGATGGTCATAAAATTTGGCCAATGGTCATCTGGTGGTCAGTAGTGGTCATTTCATGAATATTTACAAAATGCTACTTCTCCCACATTCTTTAGCCGATTGCAGCCTAACTTGGTCCAATGCTTCATTGACTCGAGTACCATTTGGGGTGTACACAGATTTCGGCCAGTGGTTACTTATCGGTCAGCAGTGGTAATTTTATGAAAAAAAATTAAAAGGTCTTTTTCACATTTTAAATGTATTTCATCTATCTGGGATTTTAATAAAGTTTGGCCGATGGTCATCTAGTGGTCAGTAGTGGTCATTTAATTATAATCAATATTTACAACAGCTTCTTCTACCACATTGTTCAGCCGATTGCAGCCTAACTTTGTCCAATGCTTCATTGGCTCGAATACACAGATTTTGGCCAGTGGTCACCTATGGGTCAGCAGTGGTCATTTTAATTTAAAAAAAAAAAAAATTAAATGTCGTTTTCACATTTTCAATGTATTTCATCTATCTGGGGATTTTCATAAAGTTTGGCCGATGGTCATCTAGTGGTCAGTAGTAGTCATTTAATCAATATTTACAAAATGCTCCTTCTCCCACATTCTTTAGCCGATTGCAGCCTAACTTGGTCCAATGCTTCATTGGCTCGAATACACAGATTTTGGCCAGTGGTCACCTATTGGTCAGCAGTGGTCATTTTGTAAAAAAAATAAAAATGTCGTTTTTACATTTTAAATTTAGTTTATAGGGCTGATATTCGTGCTTCGTGAAGCACATTAGCTCTAGTTATATCAGCCCTGCGAAGCAGGCTGATATATTGTAATGCAAAAATTATTTCTTTCTTTCTTCGGTCAAACGGTCACGTGACTAAAATAAAAATGGCCATAACTCTAAAACTATTTGGCCGATTTTAAACAAACTTGGTCAAATTAAACCTTGACACCTGCCCTATCTAAGGATGGTCATAAAATTTGGCCAATGGTCATCTGGTGGTCAGTAGTGGTCATTTCATGAATATTTACAAAATGCTTCTTCTCTCACATTCTTTAGCCGATTGCAGCCTAACTTGGTCTAATGCTTCATTGAATCGAGCCCCATTTGGGGTGTACACAGATTTTGGCCAGTGGTCACCTATCGGTCAGCAGTGGTCATTTTATGAAAAAAAATTAAAAAGGTCTTTTTCACATTTTAAATGTATTTCATCTATCTGGGGATTTTAATAAAGTTTGGCCGATGGTCATCTAGTGGTCAGTAGTGGTCATTTAATTATAATCAATATTTACAAATAGCTTCTTCTACCACATTCTTCAGCCGATTGCAGCCTAACTTTGTCCAATGCTTCATTGGCTCGAATACACAGATTTTGGCCAGTGGTCACGTATCGGTCAGCAGTGGTCATTTTAATTTTTATAAAAAAAAATTAAAATGTCGTTTTCACATTTTCAATGTATTTCATCTATCTGGGGATTTTCATAAAGTTTGGCCGATGGTCATCTAGTGGTCAGTAGTAGTCATTTAATCAATATTTACAAAATGCTTCTTCTCCCACATTCTTTAGCCGATTGCAGCCTAACTTGGTCCAATGCTTCATTGGCTCGAATACACAGATTTTGGCCAGTGGTCACCTATTGGTCAGCAGTGGTCATTTTGTAAAAAAAATATAAAAATGTCGTTTTTACATTTTAAATTTAGTTTATAGGGCTGATATTCGTGCTTCGTGAAGCACATTAGCTCTAGTTCTTTCTTTCTTCGGGCAAACGGTCACGTGACCAAAATAAAAATGGCCATAACTCCTAAACTATTCGGCCGATTTTAAACAAACTTGGTCAAATTAAACCTTGATACCCGGCCTATCTACAGATCGTCATAAAATTTGGCCAATGGTAATCTGGTGGTCAGTAGTGGTCATTTCATGAATATTTACAAAATGCTACTTCTCCCACATTCTTTAGCCGATTGCAGCCTAACTTGGTCCAATGCTTCATTGACTCGAGTACCATTTGGGGTGTACACAGATTTCGGCCAGTGGTCACTTATCGGTCAGCAGTGGTAATTTTATGAAAAAAATTTAAAAAGGTCTTTTTCACATTTTAAATGTATTTCATCTATCTGGGGATTTTAATAAAGTTTGGCCGATGGTCATCTAGTGGTCAGTAGTGGTCATTTAATTATAATCAATATTTACAAATAGCTTCTTCTACCACATTCTTCAGCCGATTGCAGCCTAACTTTGTCCAATGCTTCATTGGCTCGAATACACAGATTTTGGCCAGTGGTCACGTATCGGTCAGCAGTGGTCATTTTAATTTTTATTAAAAAAAATTAAAATGTCGTTTTCACATTTTCAATGTATTTCATCTATCTGGGGATTTTCATTAAGTTTGGCCGATGGTCATCTAGTGGTCAGTAGTAGTCATTTAATCAATATTTACAAAATGCTTCTTCTCCCACATTCTTTAGCCGATTGCAGCCTAACTTGGTCCAATGCTTCATTGGCTCGAATACACAGATTTTGGCCAGTGGTCACCTATTGGTCAGCAGTGGTCATTTTGTAAAAAAATATAAAAATGTCGTTTTTACATTTAAAATTTAGTTTATAGGGCTGATATTCGTGCTTCGTGAAGCACATTAGCTCTAGTTCTTTCTTTCTTCGGGCAAACGGTCACGTGACTAAACTAAAAATGGCCATAACTCTAAAACTATTCGGACGATTTCAAACAAACTTTGTCAAATCATGGAGGAATAAATGCGCCATCGAGGCATGTTCATAAATTTCGGCCAACGGTCACCCAGTGGTCAGTAGTGGTCATTTAGTGAATATATACAAAATGCTTCTTCTCCCACATTTTGTGGCCTATTGCGGCCAAACTTGGACAGATGCACCATTAACCTGTGCTACATATGGGGTGTACACAGATTTCGGCCAGTGGTCACCTATCGTTCAGCAGTGGTCATTTCATGAATATTTACAAAATGCTTCTTCTCCCACATTCTTTAGCCGATTGCGGCCTAACTTGGTCCAATGCTTCATTGACTCGAGTCCCATTTGGGGTGCACACATATTTCGGCCAGTGGTCACTTATCGGTCAGCAGTTGTTATTTTATGAAAAAATACAAAAATAGCTTATTCACATTTTAAATGTATTTCATCTATCTGGGGATTTTCATAAAGTTTGGCCGATGGTCATCTAGTGGTCAGTTGTGGTCATTTAATTATAATCAATATTTACAAATAGCTTCTACCACATTCTTCAGCCGATTGCAGCCTAACTTGGTCCAATGCTTCATTGCTTGAATACACAGATTTTGGCCAGTGGTCACCTATCGGTCAGCAGTGGTCATTTTATTTAAAAACAATTAAAATGTAGTTTTCACATTTTGAATGTATTTCATCTATCTGGGGATTTTCATAAAGTTTGGCCGATGGTCATCTAGTGGTCAGTAGTAGTCATTTAATCAATATTTACAAAATGCTTCTTCTCCCACATTCTTTAGCCGATTGCAGCCTAACTTGGTCCAATGCTTCATTGGCTCGAATACACAGATTTTGGCCAGTGGTCACCTATTGGTCAGCAGTGGTCATTTTGTAAAAAAATATAAAAATGTCGTTTTTACATTTAAAATTTAGTTTATAGGGCTGATATTCGTGCTTCGTGAAGCACATTAGCTCTAGTTCTTTCTTTCTTCGGGCAAACGGTCACGTGACTAAACTAAAAATGGCCATAACTCTAAAACTATTCGGACGATTTCAAACAAACTTTGTCAAATCATGGAGGAATAAATGCGCCATCGAGGCATGTTCATAAATTTCGGCCAACGGTCACCCAGTGGTCAGTAGTGGTCATTTAGTGAATATATACAAAATGCTTCTTCTCCCACATTTTGTGGCCTATTGCGGCCAAACTTGGACAGATGCACCATTAACCTGTGCTACATATGGGGTGTACACAGATTTCGGCCAGTGGTCACCTATCGTTCAGCAGTGGTCATTTCATGAATATTTACAAAATGCTTCTTCTCCCACATTCTTTAGCCGATTGCGGCCTAACTTGGTCCAATGCTTCATTGACTCGAGTCCCATTTGGGGTGCACACATATTTCGGCCAGTGGTCACTTATCGGTCAGCAGTTGTTATTTTATGAAAAAATACAAAAATAGCTTATTCACATTTTAAATGTATTTCATCTATCTGGGGATTTTCATAAAGTTTGGCCGATGGTCATCTAGTGGTCAGTTGTGGTCATTTAATTATAATCAATATTTACAAATAGCTTCTTGTACCACATTCTTCAGCCGATTGCAGCCTAACTTGGTCCAATGCTTCATTGCTTGAATACACAGATTTTGGCCAGTGGTCACCTATCGGTCAGCAGTGGTCATTTTATTTAAAAACAATTAAAATGTAGTTTTCACATTTTGAATGTATTTCATCTATCTGGGGATTTTCATAAAGTTTGGCCGATGGTCATCTAGTGGTCAGTAGTAGTCATTTAATCAATATTTACAAAATGCTTCTTCTCCCACATTCTTTAGCCGATTGCAGCCTAACTTGGTCCAATGCTTCATTGGCTCGAATACACAGATTTTGGCCAGTGGTCACCTATTGGTCAGCAGTGGTCATTTTGTAAAAAAATATAAAAATGTCGTTTTTACATTTTAAATTTAGTTTATAGGGCTGATATTCGTGCTTCGTGAAGCACATTAGCTCTAGTTCTTTCTTTCTTCGGGCAAACGGTCACGTGACCAAAATAAAAATGGCCATAACTCCTAAACTATTCGGCCGATTTTAAACAAACTTGGTCAAATTAAACCTTGATACCCGGCCTATCTACAGATCGTCATAAAATTTGGCCAATGGTAATCTGGTGGTCAGTAGTGGTCATTTCATGAATATTTACAAAATGCTACTTCTCCCACATTCTTTAGCCGATTGCAGCCTAACTTGGTCCAATGCTTCATTGACTCGAGTACCATTTGGGGTGTACACAGATTTCGGCCAGTGGTCACTTATCGGTCAGCAGTGGTAATTTTATGAAAAAAAATTAAAAAGGTCTTTTTCACATTTTAAATGTATTTCATCTATCTGGGGATTTTAATAAAGTTTGGCCGATGGTCATCTAGTGGTCAGTAGTGGTCATTTAATTATAATCAATATTTACAAATAGCTTCTTCTACCACATTCTTCAGCCGATTGCAGCCTAACTTTGTCCAATGCTTCATTGGCTCGAATACACAGATTTTGGCCAGTGGTCACGTATTGGTCAGTAGTGGTCATTTTAATTTTTATTAAAAAAAATTAAAATGTCGTTTTCACATTTTCAATGTATTTCATCTATCTGGGGATTTTCATTAAGTTTGGCCGATGGTCATCTAGTGGTCAGTAGTAGTCATTTAATCAATATTTACAAAATGCTTCTTCTCCCACATTCTTTAGCCGATTGCAGCCTAACTTGGTCCAATGCTTCATTGGCTCGAATACACAGATTTTGGCCAGTGGTCACCTATTGGTCAGCAGTGGTCATTTTGTAAAAAAATATAAAAATGTCGTTTTTACATTTAAAATTTAGTTTATAGGGCTGATATTCGTGCTTCGTGAAGCACATTAGCTCTAGTTCTTTCTTTCTTCGGGCAAACGGTCACGTGACTAAACTAAAAATGGCCATAACTCTAAAACTATTCGGACGATTTCAAACAAACTTTGTCAAATCATGGAGGAATAAATGCGCCATCGAGGCATGTTCATAAATTTCGGCCAACGGTCACCCAGTGGTCAGTGGTGGTCATTTAGTGAATATATACAAAATGCTTCTTCTCCCACATTTTGTGGCCTATTGCGGCCAAACTTGGACAGATGCACCATTAACCTGTGCTACATATGGGGTGTACACAGATTTCGGCCAGTGGTCACCTATCGTTCAGCAGTGGTCATTTCATGAATATTTACAAAATGCTTCTTCTCCCACATTCTTTAGCCGATTGCGGCCTAACTTGGTCCAATGCTTCATTGACTCGAGTCCCATTTGGGGTGCACACATATTTCGGCCAGTGGTCACTTATCGGTCAGCAGTTGTTATTTTATGAAAAAATACAAAAATAGCTTATTCACATTTTAAATGTATTTCATCTATCTGGGGATTTTCATAAAGTTTGGCCGATGGTCATCTAGTGGTCAGTTGTGGTCATTTAATTATAATCAATATTTACAAATAGCTTCTTGTACCACATTCTTCAGCCGATTGCAGCCTAACTTGGTCCAATGCTTCATTGCTTGAATACACAGATTTTGGCCAGTGGTCACCTATCGGTCAGCAGTGGTCATTTTATTTAAAAACAATTAAAATGTAGTTTTCACATTTTGAATGTATTTCATCTATCTGGGGATTTTCATAAAGTTTGGCTGATGGTCATCTAGTGGTCAGTAGTGGTCATTTAATCAATATTTACAAAATGCTTCTTCTCCCACATTCTTTAGCCGGTTGCAGCCTAACTTGGTCCAATGCTTCATTGGCTCGAATACACATATTTTGGCCATTGGTCAGTAGTGGTCATTTAATCAATATTTACAAAATGCTACTTCTCCCACATTCTTTAGCCGGTTGCAGCCTAACTTGGTCCAATGCTTCATTGGCTCGAATACACCGATTTTGGCCAGTGGTCACCTATTGGTCAGCAGTGGTCATTTTATGAAAAAATACAAAAATGTCTTATTCACATTTTAAATGTATTTCATCTATCTGGGGATTTTCAGAAAGTTTGGCCGATGGTCATCTAGTGGTCAGTTGTGGTCATTTAATTATAATCAATATTTACAAATAGCTTCTTCTACCACATTCTTCAGCCGATTGCAGCCTAACTTGGTCCAATGCTTCATTGCTCGAATACACAGATTTTGGCCAGTGGTCACCTATCGGTCAGCAGTGGTCATTTTATTTTAAAAAAATGTCGTTTTCACTTTTTCAATGTATTTCATCTATCTGGGGATTTTCATAAAGTTTGGCCGGTGGTCATCTAGTGGTCAGTAGTGGTCATTTAATCAATATTTACAAAATGCTTCTTCTCCCATATTCTTTAGCCGATAACCTGACTAGGTCCAATGCTTCATTGGCTCGAATACACAGATTTTGGCCAGTGGTCACCTATTGGTCAGCAGTGGTCATTTTGTAAAAAAATATAAAAATTTCGTTTTTACATTTTAAATTTAGTTTATAGGGCTGATATTCGTGCTTCGTGAAGCACATTAGCTCTAGTTCCATTTGCGATACAGTACAGTTCAGTTTTAATAGCGTAGACTTATGAGATTTGTTTATTTCTTCTTTATATTTCGAAATATTTCAACGTTGAGTAAGGTTAAGTAAGGCTGAGTAAATATATTTGTCAGTGTATTTACTCTTTACATGTTTACGCCTAGGCCTAAAGTCATTCAAGGCTAATTTGCTTCTAAAGTTGGAAAACTAATAAAATTATTATTTAAAAAATTTCATTATTTTTGTAAAAATGTTTACTTTCTGCAAAAACTGGGTTGTTAAAATAACGTCAATGGTTTCAACTTTCTTGCCCAATATGAACACCACTAATGTAGTTTTTAAGTTCATAAAGAGCAGCATTGGATTCATGCCCTTTTAGGTAATGTAAATTTTACTAATCTGAGAGATTACCAAACGTTTATAGGTGCACCGAAATAAATAGTGACCAAATTCATGTGCCAAGCTCATTATCATAATTTGTATGAACTGAAACAAATCTTAACACAGATCTGAGGTCCATACATTTGAGGGATTATGTAAAAATGGTGCAATATCATTACCTGGGGTCCTTTACTTCTAACTTGTTAATACTGTTGCAATCCCAGGGGGACCAACAAATAACTATTTAGAAGACGAGACAGATACTTATCATGCATGGAAATTGACACTTATGTACAAGAACTATTATTATTCACTAAGAACTGCAAATGAGCAAAATATATGTTTAGACTGGCAGAGGTGACAGGGTCACATCTGGACATTACAACCGGTCTAGTGGTTGTGATATGGAGAGTGTGAGAGTGGTGTTAGAAGTCTAAGTTAGTGTACTGAGTGTGCTTGGCCACAAACCAGGGGTCTGTTCCTGCTGGAGTCTTCTCCAGGAATAATAACCGAATAGCTAGCTTGCTCAGTCTGCCTTTTATAGTTTTTTTGGGGGCTGAACATTTATGGGAATGTCGGATTCCCATAGTGATGACTGTGCATTCGTGTGCCATTCTCATGGCTTGGGATTTAGGTGTAAATAACTCACTCTGAATGTCCAAGGCTGTTGTCTTACGAAATCGTAGCTGGGATCGCAGCGCAGCTATGGACTTGAATGTAGTGAGGTCACTTTGTGTTCACAGTGATATAGCTGTGTGTAGTCATGTTACAGTTCATAGGTGTTTGGACTTGAAACACAGAGATCTGGGGAGATTGCTATGTACATAGATACATAGTGTGTATAATCATATGGTATAATGTATGTCTATTACATAGTCGACACAATGGATCATTGTGCTGAGTAATTAAACATGCTGTATACACTGATAGAGTGTTTAAATCGGGAGGTAACTTGGTGTGTAAAGTGATAGCTTTGTACAGTGCATATAGGTGTTTGGACTTAGTGGCGAAAAAAGTATCTGGTTTCTGATCTCCGTGCGCGTCTGTGTGAACCTGCGCGTCGGTATTTTTATGTGTTCGGGCACGGTTACGGTGTCCGAACACCTATTTAAATTGTTCGAATTAATATTCTTTGTTTATTATTTCTCCCTAGAACTCACCTTCAGCATTTTAAACCTTTTTGCAAAGCTCAGATCGGATTAATACTATACACTGTAAAAAATTCAGGCAACTCTATTGCAAACAATTTGCTGTATTAAGTGTGTTAAACTGTAAACGCTTAATAATGAAACTGCAGTACGTTTCTATATTTCTTTGTTTTACCCATTCTGGTTCTCTTTTTCAGCCCACAACTGAAAACCCTGGCTATATTTACCCGAACCAAATAATATGGAGAAAAAAAATCCACAATCGTGAAGTACACCGGGCGCTCCCCTATTTTTCGCAGAGCAGCAATTTTTCGGGCGTCTTTTTTTCAGGACGCCTTCCCAAGAAACAAGAATCTTTGCACAGCTAATGGAGATGCCGGGAAAACGCCGTGAGGAACCCCAGACCACCCGTTAAGGGCTTCGCGCCTTCGGCGCTCGCCCACTACGAGGAGTATCGCCCTCTTTTTCAGGAATCCTGAATCCGCCCCTGTAAATGCCCATGCTGAAATAACGCCTAAGCATTATAACGTGATAGAAACTCTAACAGTTGGGGAAATTAATGTTTTTACTTCAGGCACAACATAATGTTGTAGATTTACTTTGTATTTCAGATAGACGTTCATATTTTAAGCCATCTCTGACATCAAGGAAGGAAAAGTGGAACGAGAAACCAGAAACGATGGGTTACTTGGGTCTCATCTTTGGAGTTCTCATAGGACAAGGATTCTTTGTCATCATGTCACAACAAGGTAAGTTATGAATAAACAACATCTTGGCTATATCATTCAACCGTATATTATGTGTACGTGTGTTACGGACCATAATGTCCGCAAATCGATTTGGGCCCATTATGTCTGGCCCATTATGTCCGCACATTACGCCTGCGGACCCATTGTGTACTGCCCATTACGTCTGCGGGCCAATATGTCCGGCCCATTATGTCCGTGTGCCCATTTAGTCCGGTCCATTGTGTCCGCGGGCCCATTATTTCCGCGGGCCTATAATGTTCAGCCCATTACGTCAACTGGCCCATTATGTCCGTCCCATAACATCTGCAGGCCAATTATGTCCGGTCCATTACGTCCTCGGGCCCATTATGTCTGCCTATTATGTCCGTGGTCCCATTTATGTCCGGCCTATTATGTCTGCGGCACCATTATGTCCGGCCATTGGAGACGACTGCACTATTTTTGGGCTATGTCTGCAGTGTCGAAAGAAAGGAGAATAAACACGATGAATATCCATGTTTGTTTCTTTTTGCTATAAGGGGTCTATAACTTAAGATCATGGCAATTCGTCGAAGGAGATGGAGAAAATACACCTTTCAATATGTTGGACTTTGAAGATGTATATCCCTTGTTCACTATTTTAATGAAAACTATCGCTATTTTATTGAACAATTTATTTTTCATCGGAATATTGTAAATTTCAATTTACATTTTAACAAAACATTTCTCCAACAAAAATGGTGAAAAACATGGTTTTATTATTTACTGAATGAATTTGGGTCCAAGGTCCCGTCATAAATCATTCTTTTCGGCTGTTAAATCAAGCTTCTGATGACAACTATTTTGTGGAATATCTCATCTCGGCTGTTAAATCAAGCTTCTGATGACAACTATTTTGTGGAATATCTCATCTCGGCTGTTAAATCAAGCTTCTGATGACAACTATTCTGTGGAATATCTCATCTCGGCTGTTAAATCAAGCTTCTGATGACAACTATTTTGTGGAATATCTCATCTCGGCTGTTAAATCAAGCTTCTGATGACAAATATTTTTGTGGAATATCTCATCTCGGCTGTTAAATCAAGCTTCTGATGACAACTATTTTGTGGAATATCTCATCTCGGCTGTTAAATCAAGCTTCTGATGACAACTATTTTGTGGAATATCTCATCTCGGCTGTTAAATCAAGCTTCTGATGACAACTATTTTGTGGAATATCTCATCTCGAAGTATAAACCTATTTGTATTCCTTTATACTAGGCGGAAATTATCAATGTTCCCATGAAAACAAATGGAAAATAGCATAACAGACAAGTTCATTTTAAATAATAATGAAGTGAATTTGATTTAACGAACATTTGGAAAGCTAAGTTTTATTATTATTTTTTTTAAATTGTTTGGGGAGGGGGGCCTTAAAAGTCAACCAATGTGCATTATGTGAATCTGTTTAGTTTTGATTGGCATTTTCAGTTTTATTTTTGGTCATAGACCATTGACATCTCTGAAATACCCACAGGAATAGAAATCTTACTTGATTGAGTGATTGAGTTACTTTAAATCTTGGGACAATAGATTTGTGAACAGGAACTGTCCAGGGCAAGGCAAATGTTATAAAAACTGTCATCAAATAGATGTGCTCTCCCAGACCTCTACTCATCAAAATATGTATTTACAAGATTAAAACAGTCCTGTACCTTACTTTACTAGAAGTTGGCATAATGATAATCATCACACCAGGAACACACCATAATCCAATTCTTCCTGCTCAGGGTACATTTTACATGTTTTTTTTATCAGTTCACAATTTGATAGAGCTGCTTCCAGAATATTGCTTAGCAACCATTATTGATAAACATTTAAGAAACAGACTACCAGTTAAATCATGAATGTTCTTGTATGAATTTTGGCTGGTAACCAACCAAACCTGTTAAGCGCACTGTTCGGCTTAGCAGATGTATGAAATCAGCCCCAGGGTTAGCAAGGACTATTGGATCATTTTGTGGGGTTACGGATGATAATTGAATTTGACACCATATGCGGTGTTAGGTATCAATCAGTGATGGCCCAGTCATCCTGAAATATTCCCTCCCATGAGTTGTACATCACAGAGTACAGTCATGATTGATGTTCCTCTACCTATAGTGCTGGTTGGAGAGAGGAAAACTACGATCATGAAGAGGATGCTGGAGTGACAATTGAGAATTTGATACCAATCTGTCAAATTTAGTAAACAATTCCCCATCTCTACTTTTTTCATATATTTGGGGTGAAAGGAACTATGGGTTATAAAGCAGAGATGGAATGGTCTTGAACCTCCTGTGCTCGTCCCACTATTTCTTTTATAACTTTACTCATACAACTGACAGAATTACTCAGTTTATTTGAGTCAACAGTGATGATCTATTTCAACCAGCTTTTATTAAGATAATACCCAGGGATCACACCCTAGGTTATGATGCTAAACCTGGGAAGCAACAGTCGGGGGATCGTTCAGAGATAATATCTCTTACATATTATCTTTGTTCTTGTACCAGAATCAGAAGCCGTGAAACCCAATATATGCCATGTTAATTAAGCCAGTGGTTCAAACCCAAATATGTTATGCTAAACCTGGGAAGCAACAGTTGCAGATCACTCAGACGAGATGTGGCCTTTTTTATATATTAAATCATCAAATACTGCAGTTATTTAGCAAATGCATACAAATATTCATCAGTATTCAACTTGTATATACAAATATGCAACTTTAATACACATTTGACTGTCAGCTCTGTCAACTTTATGGTCATCCAAATTGTTTATTTTTGTTATTATTTTTGTTTGAACGTCCTCTTCTAGAAACAACCCCATCTGCGGACATACGACTTATTGGTGGACCAGAATCAAACATGGGACGAGTGGAAATCTTCCATGATAGCCAATGGGGAACCATCTGTGATGATATGTGGGACCAGAATGATGCTGATGTTGTTTGCAGACAACTTGGTTTCACTAAAGGAGCTGCGCGAGCATCATCATCTGCTGAGTTTGGTCAAGGTATTGGAATCCCTTTTATGTCTTGTGTTTGTGTCAGATAGGAGGGCTTCAACAATAATTCAACCTCAAACTAATAAGTTCACTGATCCCTTATTTGTCGGATTGTATTGAATTAAATTATTTCTTTTTTACCTCACTTTTAATTATTTTAAAACAATTTGTATTGAACTTTGCACCAGAATTATCATTCAATATAATTGATTAAGATATTACATTTGGTTTAAGTTTATTGGTGTTATTGTTGCGTTCCTGTGTGTTATGTGAAGGTACTGGTTCAATTCTCCTGGATAATGTCCAGTGTACTGGTTCAGAGACAACAATTGCAGACTGCCCCAATACAGGATGGGGAAAACACAACTGCGGCCACTCTGAAGATGCTGGTGTTGTTTGTTTGCCTAATGAAGGTAAATATTTGATCTGTTTAATTTTGCACACCATAGTTATTTTATTCATCCCCACAAAACTAATTTGTTGTGATGTGGGCCAAAATTTGTAGTGGTAAATATTTATTTTTCCTAGCATCTTCATTGTTGAATATCCAAACGGATAACTTATCATTTTGGTTGTATTTTCAGAGCCTACAGTAACAGTGCGCCTTGTTGGTAGTGAGAACAGTAATGAAGGACGTGTGGAAGTCTATTATGAAGGTGAATGGGGAACCGTTTGTGATGATCTCTGGGATATTCCTGATGCTAATGTCGTCTGTAGGCAGCTAGGGTTTGCAGGGGCTTCATATGTTTCCATAGAAGCTGGCTTTGGAGAAGGAGTCGGAACAATTTTCCTTGATGATGTGGCCTGTACAGGAGAGGAAGAGAGACTTGAAGACTGTCCTAGTGCTGGTTGGAGAGAGGAAAACTGCGCTCATGGAGAGGATTCTGGAGTGATTTGCAGTACTGGTAAGACCAATTTAATACCAGTCTATCAACTTTAGTAAACTTGTCCCCATATCTACTTGGGGTAAAAGGAACTATGGGTTATAAAGCAGAGAGGGTTTGAACCTCCTGTGCTCGTCCCAGTATTTCTTTAAAATTTACTCAACCATTTTACAGAATTACTCAGTTTATGTGAGTCAACAGTGATGATCTATTTCAACCAGCTTTTATTAAGATAATTCAGGGATCACACCCTGGGAAGACTGACAGTTGTGGATCACTCAGAGGGGATGTGGCTTTTTTAATACTCCAGGTATTTAACAAATGCATACAAATATTCATCAGTATTCATCTTATATATACAAATATGCAATAAATATATGAATAAATATATTTGACTGTCAGCTCTGTCAACTTTATGGTCATCCAAATTGTTTACTTTTGTTATTTTGTTTGAACGTCTTCTAGAAACAACTCCATCTGCGGACATACGACTTGTTGGTGGACCAGAATCAAACATGGGACGAGTGGAAGTCTTCCATGATAGCCAATGGGGAACCATCTGTGATGATTTGTGGGACCAGAATGATGCTGATGTTGTTTGCAGACAGCTTGGTTTCACTAAAGGAGCTGCGAGAGCATCATCAGCTGCTGAGTTTGGTCAAGGTATTGTAATCCGTAATTTCCAATCTTGGTTTTGTGTCAGATAAGGAGGGCTTCAACGATAATTCTACCTCCAAATAATTTGTTCACTGGTCTTTATTATTCCGTTATTTGTCATATTGTACCTTGTGCTGATATATTCCTGGCTCGATTTGTGTATGGAAATAAATACGTATTGAATTGACTGGAATTTAGTAATTTATTTTATATGTCACTTTGAAGTTTTGATTTTATATTGAACTTTGTACCAAAATGTCCATTAGGCAAAAACAGTGTCCGGTTTCTGGTCTCCATATGCATTGCCTTATAATCCTACACGTTGGTATTTTTACTTTTCTTTTTCTTTTGCTATGAAACAATGTCCAATTGCAGCCAAAATTGCAGGATCAATTTGAATTCTGCCATGCCGTGTTTTAAACAACTTGTTCACATATAGGGGTATGAATGTTTGCCCAATTTGTGAGGCCTCTCTTAGCCACAGTACTTTGTGTATGGGAAATTTGGTCTGGTTCCATTAACCGTGTGTATACATGTATCATATTATTTCACTGGTTGACCAAAACAAATCTGTCACTATGAAGCATACCTGATTGGCCTTAAACATAGTTGATTGACATATTACATTTGGTTTAAGTTTGATGATGTTATCCTAGCGTTCCTGTGTGTCATGTTAAAGGTACTGGTTCAATTCTCCTGGACGATGTTGAGTGTACAGGTTCAGAGACAGCAATTGCAGACTGCCCTAATGCAGGATGGGGAATAAGTAAATGCGACAACTCCGAAGATGCTGGTGTTGTTTGTTTGACTGATGATGAAGGTAGATACTTTGATCTGTGTATTTTTGTATGCCAAATAGTTATTTTATTCAACCCCAAAAATATTTCTTGTGATGCAGGCCAAAATTTGTATTGGTAATTATTTTTACTTGTGTCTATATTGCAGTAGAATCTTTTTTATCTTGAATATTCATAATAGGCAGACGATATTGAATTTTTGTGATAGTCGATAATCGTCGACAATCGTCGGTATATTATATTTGATGTCTCAATACATGAATATTTTATCGAAATTTATGCAGTGTACATTGAACTACTTGGATGCCAACATACCAAGTACTACTGACAGAAAAGTTGCATAGATAATAAATGGTGTGGAAAATGGTCAACACCGAGCGCTTCTGTGTCAGTCGGTTGAGTATGACAAACACAGATATTAAAGGGGAAACAATTACTTAGATATTTCACAAAATAGTTGTTAGAAGTTTGGTTTAACAGTAAAGTACCCAAAATAATGTATGATGGGACCCATGATAAATACATTTTTGAACATATGATTTGACTGTAAAATCATGCATCTCACATTAATTTTGAGAAATGTGAAATTGTTAAGTATTTATTTTCCCTTTCTGAAATAGCAATGTTTGGGTCAAGAAGAACACTTCCGGAAATTGACATTAAAATAGCAGAAAACACAGGCGATACATCTTTGTGTATGCAGCGATGTGATTTCTCTGTTTTTTTTAATTTTTTTAAATTTTTTATTTGTTTTTTTTTGTATTGTTTTGTTTTGTTTACCTGACCCTGAGAAATTGAATATCAATTGAGCTACAGGCAGAAAATCCTGATGACCTGAAGACATATAAATTAGCTTTCGATCCAAACCGGACCTTCATCAGATGCTTTGACAAAGTACAAACATAAAAACACATCCATTTTTAGGGAAAAGGGAAAGCAGAGGATCATGGGGCGGTATCCAAAAAAAGCGGGAAAATAGTAGCCGAGGTTGCGGGGGCGACGGAAAGCAATCAAAGGGGGCTCAGGAATGGCTGAGCGTAACCTATCAGAGGAGTGTAAAATAGTCATGTTATCATTTACGATAGATGAAAGTCTGGGTAATCTGGGGTGATAAGTAGTGACCAGGGGAACTCTGTTGGGAAGGGTTTTATTGTTACCCGGGGTAGCCAAGAGGGTGCTACGGGGGTACAGAGGGCCCTGTTGATTGCTAGTTGGAACCTGCGTTTGCTATGACCCCGAGGTACAAGGTGTTGCCTCAGTTCAGACGACCGTCTCCTGTATAATGTATCAGTGGAACAGATACGTCTTATATGGAGGTCTTACATGGTAGGCAATGGCCTCTTTGCAGTGCTTGGCATGGCAGCTGTCAGAAAGGAGGTATTGATGAGTGTCAGTGGGTTTACAATAGACATCAGTAGAGATGCCCTGGAGCAATTTGTTGATGGTGACGTCTAGGAAGCTCACGCTATAGGGAGAGTAGTTAGCAGTGAACTTGATGGTGGGGTGGAATGAATTAATGTAGTTGATGAATTCATCTAGGCTATCTTGGCCACCACACCAGATGGAGAAAATATCGTCAATAAATCTCCACCATTACTAGAGGACGGTGGGGGGGGGGGGGCAGAAAATAGCAATCTGTCTTCAAGGTCAGACATAAGCAGATTAGCGTATGATGGTGCCATCTTTTTTGTCTAGAAAAGTGAAATTGTTTTTGATCAGTATGCGTCGGATAATATCTGTGATCTGTGAGGTGTCTCACAGAAGGTTTGGTTTGGTTGTTGGATCAAAGAGCATTGGTACATGCACTTATTCCCTCGCTATGGGGGATGTTAGTATATAAGGCTACGTAGTCATCTCTGTTCATGACCACAACAGCAGACCCTTTGTCAGCCCGTTTGATGACTAGGTTGGTGGCTTGGCGGAGTTCACCGATGGCATCCCGTTCAGCACAGGAAAGGTTGCTGGCACATCTAGTAGGAGGTTCCCTGTGAAACTCAGAATTGACTGAGTTGATGTAATTATCAAGGGCTGCATCCTTATTCTTAGGGGGTACCCATACACCTTTTTCGTTGAAGCGGTTGCGGCCGGGGGCCCCAGAGGGACTGTCATCTGGGGGTTCGTCGTCTGTGGAGGGCGCAACGTGAAATAATTCACGGAGTCGTAGTCTGCGGTTGACGTGGGCCATGTCCAGTTGGAGGGAGAGTTGATTGTGCTCTTTGGGTGTGGGGCAAAACTTAAGACCCCTTGAGAGCAATTTAACCTGGGAATCACTGAATCACTGAGTAGAGGTATTTCTTATGGTTAGCTTGGGCATTATGGCATTTCTTGTCCTGTTGGCGTTGTAGGGAGGAACGAAGGTGCTTAATGTTGGAGGATAGAATAATAATAATAACTAGGCGGCAGTGTTTGTGATAATACAAACACATAGGTGTTCGAGTTTTGTCAGGGCAGTGATGACGACGTCAGAATGTTTTTAAAAGAAACTTTGCATCATTATTTGTTTTAATATTAAACTTTGACTTCCGGTTTAGGACAGTAAGTAAAGGTCAAATTGGGTCATGTTTTTGTAAACATTTTTGACAATTAACAATCTGTACAATAGTGGAAAGATTGTGAATTTACCCCTTGTGGTTGTTGAGATATGATTTTTTAATATTAAACTTTGACTTCCGGTTTGGACAGGAAGTAAGGTCAAATTGGGGTCACCTTTTTGTAAATATTTTTGGACAATGAACGATCTGTGCAATGGTACAAAAATTGTGAATTTACCTCTTGTAGTTGTTGAGATATGATTTTTTTAAATATTAAACTTTGACTTCCGGTTTGGACAGGAAGTTAGGTCAAATTGGGATCACCTTTGTGTAAATATTTTTCGACAATTTACAATCTATACAATGATACAAAAAATGTCAATTTACCTCTTGTGGTTGTGGAGATATGATTTCTTTAAACATTAAACGTTGACTTCCGGTTTGGACAGGAAGTAAGGTCAAATTTGGGTCACCTTTGTGTAAATATTGTTTGACAATTAACAATCTGTACAATGGTGCAAAAACTGTCAATTTACCTGTTGTGGTTGTTGAGATATGATTTTTACATGCATACACAATGAGCACGACCAGAGCTGATTTACATTCACCAACAGAGGGCGCACTTTTTTAGCGTTGAAAAAGCCGTGTAGATCTTTAATTTGCAACGTAATCAAAACGTTTTAACTAATAAAGAATGATTGATCGAAATTCGATATCTGATGACCTAATAATGACGTGACAAATTATGTTTCATCTACGTGTTATGTTCTAAGTATGTGCCAAGTTTCAAGTTCATATGAAGTTTGCAAGTATGTGTTGTTTTGTAGACAATCGATCCGGAAAAGAAGAAGAAAAAAAAAAAAAACTAGACTTAAGTGTTTGTCATATGACAAACACATAGGTGTTCGGATTTTGTCAGGGTAGTGATGATGACGTCAGAATGTTTTTGTAAATATTTTTGACAATTAACAATCTGTACAATGGCGCAAAAAATGTCAATTTACCTCTTGTGGTTGTTGAGAAGGATTTTTAAATATTAAATTTTGACTTCCGGTTTGGACAGGAAGTAAGGTCAAATTAGGGTCATCCTTTTGTAAATATTTTTTTGACAATTAACAATCTGTACAATGGTACAAAAATTGTGAATTTACCTCTTGTGGTTGTTGAGATATGAATTTTTTAAATATTAAACTTTGACTTCCGGTTTGGACAGGAAGTAAGGTCAAATTGGGGTCATCTTTCTGTAAATATTTTTTGACAATTAACGATCTGTACAATGGTACACAAATTGTGAATTTACCTCTTGTGGTTGTTGAGATATGATTTGTTTAAATATTAAATTTTGACTTCCGGTTTGAACAGGAAGTAAGGTCAAATTAGGGTCACCTTTGTGTAAATATTTTTCGACAATTAACAATCTGTACAATGGTGCAAAAAATGTCAATTTACCTCTTGTGGTTGTTGAGATATGATTTTTTTTTAAATATTAAACTTTGACTTCCGGTATTGACAGGAAGTAAGGTCAAATTGGGGTCACCTTTTTGTAAATATTTTTTGACAATTAACGATCTGTACAATGGTGCAAAAATTGTGAATTTACCTAAGTTGTGGTTGTTGAGATATGATTTTTTTTTAATATTAAACTTTCACTTCCGGTTTGGACAGGAAGTAAGGTCAAATTGGGGTCACCTTTTTGTAAATATTTTTGGACAATTAACGATCTGTACAATGGTACAAAAATTTTGAATTTACCTCTTCTGGTTGTTGAGATATGATTTTTTTAAATATTAAACTTTGACTTCCGGTTTGGACAGAAAGTAAGGTCAAATTGGGGTCACCTTTTGGTAAATATTTTTTTACAATTAACGATCTGTACAATGGTACAACAATTTTGAATTTACCTCTTGCGGTTGTTGAGATATGATTTTTTTAAATATTAAACTTTGATTTATCGTAATTCGATATCTGATGACCTAATCATGACGTCACAAATTGTGTTTCATCTACGTGTTAAGTTCTAAGTATATGCCAAGTTTGAAGTTCATGTGAAGTTTGCAAGTATGTATTTTTTGTAGACAATCTATCCGGAAAAGAAGGAGAAGAAAAAAAAAAAACTAGACTTAAGTGTTTGTCATATGACAAACACGTAGGTGTTCGGATTTTGTCAGGGTAGTGATGATGACGTCAGAATGTTTTTGTAAATATTTTTGACAATTAACAATCTGTACAATGGTGCAAAAACTGTGAATTTACCTGTTGTGGTTGTTGAGATATGATTTTTTTAAATATTAAAATTTGACTTCCGGTTTGGACAGGAAGTAAGGTCAAATTGGGGTCATCTTTGTGTAAATATTTTTCGACAATTAACAATCTATACAATGGTACAATAAATGTCAATTTTACCTCTTGTGGTTGTTGAGATATGATTTTTATTAATATTTAACTTTGACTTCCGATTTGGACAGGAAGTAAGGTCAAATTGGGGTCATCTTTCGTAAATATTTTTTGACAATTAACGATCTGTACGACATTAGGCGTTTGTCCTTTGGACGAATACAGAGCTGTTACGCTAATTATGTGTTGTGGTGGAATTAAATACTATATCATCACAGCTTTATCATTACACATTTTTGGCCCCGAGGTGGTGTGTGCAGGTCTTGTACAATACAATGACAAATTCGATCAAGTGTTATAATATTTAAATGTTTGGTTCCAGTTTTTAAAACAATACTTATAGGAAGAGACAGCACAATGTAATTTGAAGGATAACTGTAAAATAAAAAGAAACAAACAATACTGAAATATGATCTGCGGATTGTTACATGTATTTATGTGTCATTAACTGTTGAAAATACATTTTCATAAATAGTAATGTTAAAGTTATTGTTTAAAGGTGGCAATATCTTCACGATCAACAGGGCATGGAATCAGAGTTCAAGTTCTAGTTTAACTCAGTGACTGAAAATAATACTCACATGATAAGGTCATATTTGCGTTGCTGCTGCATAAATGACCCAGTAATTTTTAGTCACTATGTTCGTCTTAAACTAGGACACCAATTCCATGGCCCGTTTGTAGAAAGTATGCTCTGATCGTGATGATACTGTCTGTTTAACCAATTGTGTTTATGGGATTGATGGTCAGTACTATCCCAATGCGAGCATACAAATAAATAGGAACTTTAATTGGGTGATCTGGCAAAAGGTATTCCAAGGCTGACACACCCATGCAATGAAGATTGGGGAGGGGGGGTATGTTTACTATGTTTATATGGCCCAACTGCCAGTGATTCACTGTCGGCAATATACATTTTACTAGATCACCAACAGATATTGCTTAATAATTACATTTGTGAGGATGTTTGCGTCCAGTCAAAAAAATTATAATTCCTCAGTACTATTTTTGTTCTAACATGTTAAAGAAATTCCTAGAAAGACCTAGATGTGTCTTGAGGTCCTGAAAAAACAATTCCCTTGAGGGTCAAGACTGCCACAGATAGGATAAGTCCATATAAAATTATTTGAATAATACGTTAACTCCTTTGATGAATGGATAAACTTCAAATACTGGCCATTGGATCACAAAGTTACACAGACTCTAACACACCTTGTAGTAGCACAAATGGATATCGTTGATCTGAAATATAAACGAATCATGTAAAAACAATATTAAATGTTTTCAAAGAGGGACGAAGAATAATGGGTCATGCTAACAAAACACACATAACTTAGAATGCCCTTATATGTTATTATCAGGATGATGGATTGATGGATTGATGTAACTTCAGAAAAATGATCCCTTCAGAACAATGCCTTTAAGTTAGGTTTTACAATGGAATAGAACTACATGTGACGTCTTCCTTCCTCCATGATGTGACCGTTTCATTATCTCAATAAAGGTTCTGATATTTGTTTCTGGTCTACTTTAGTGAGAAAATTAAGTGCTAGTATAAAGTAAACTGCAATGCAGCCATCACCACACAGGACATAAGTACTACTATTATTATGAGGAACTACAGACACTATAGTGTAGCTAAATTAACTTGTACTTTTACCAACGCGTACTCCACCGGATGTCAATCCGTACGCATGCCAGTAAATATTTTTGTTGACCAAAATAAGTGTGAATTGGTAAAAGTACGAGCACGCATACGAGTTGACCTGTTTCACTTGAGGCGCGGCACATGTGATACCATTGCCACACTAAGGTTTTTAACGTTAACCATGGTTTTATGTAATCAATATCTATAAAATTATACTAAAACGAACATACATCTATAAAAATGTGAAAGTTTACATACCTTCAAACGAAACCAAGTAATGAAGACCACTTCCATTAATTGTGCACGGATTCTCAAATGATCTGTTAACGTAAGACGTTAAACCATACCATCGTGTAGCCTACAAACTGAAGATTGACTTGAACAGTTACGATACTGCATTTGGATGTGGTGTCAACGCCGTGTCGGGGTGCTGTAGGCTGGAACTTAGTCTGAGCCATGATACATCAGAGTCAACATGCTGTAAAAAATAATAGGAAAGTTTTATAAGTACATGGACCAAAAATAAAGTATTTAAAATTTCAGAGAAGTTCTAATTTATGTGAATGAGGAAAATAATACATCACAGTGAACATGCTGTACAAAATAGTAGGAAGGTTTTACAAGTACATGGACCAAGAATAAAGTATTTGAAAATTTAGAGAAGTTCTAATTTATATGAATGGGGAAAATAGTGTATAATTTTGGAGTAGCTGGACCATTAAAATTGAAAAGGGCATTGGTTGTTGTCAAAATTGCACACAATTATTCTTGACAATGTGTAATAAATTAAAGAAATGTTCTTGCATGAAACTCACATCAAAAGAGAAAGGTATTTAAGGAAATTGCTGAGTCTCATAGTTTCATGTGAGAGAGGCCTCCCCAGGGAGCATGCAGGACTAACATTAACAACTTATACAAGTACATGAAGTATTGTGTCATGAATATTGTGCATTTTTCCTGTGAAATAATTGTCTGTGTAAGTTGATTTGTATCTAAGAAGGGTAAAAAATTAAGGGAAAGTGCAGTAAACAATCACTACTTGACGTTAATTTGTGCACAAACTGAAGATTTTTGGAGAAAACATAAATTACAAAATATGGCATAAAATTTCAACTGAAAAATTGCCATAACCTTAACAACTGAATTTTCCTATCCTTATTTACATTCTAAATACATTTTAGTGACATCTGTTCATATTTTGTTTAAACTACAATGTATGTTCACATAACTAACGTTAAGAACGTCAGGCACAATGCAATTGCAACTACATTAACGTTACCAGCCAACCCAACGCTTTTCTTGTATAAAAACACGAAGATAAATACAGGAAATCCTCTTAACAATTAAATTCAAGATACCTACCCTTTATGACTATGTTGGTTGAAGTACGAGTTGGTTGGAGTACGAGTTGGCACGAGTTCATCAGTAATATCACATATTTCACACTCGTATTTTCATAAAAATACAATTTCTTTAGTAAATCTGTTTCTGCCGATTGAGGGCGACATACCGTTCGACCGGCCGGACTCATATGCCCCGCCCAGTCGATTGAGTATTGCGGACGTGGTGGAAATAACAGAAGATTTTCAAGAAAAGTGTGTTTCTTTTTTTACAAATATGTCGTGTTTTCAGTACAAATAAATATCAAACTCAAACATATCCTCGTCTCTAATGTCACATATTTCACACTCTTTACACTCATGATAAACTACATATTTTTCCCTGACTAAATCAGTAATTTTATTGATTTTTCAGATCCCTCGATATGATTTTTAATGATTAAACTTTTGAATTATCGTAATTCGATATCTGATGACCTAATCATGACATCACAAATTCTGTTTCATCTACGTGTTAAGTTCTAAGTATATGCCAAGTTTGAAGTTCATGTGAAGTTTGCAAGTATGTGTTTTTTTGTAGACAGTCTATCCGGAGAAGGAGAAGAAGAAGGAGAAGAAAAGAAAAAAACCGAACAAAAACAATAGGTGTTTCGGGGTACATACCCGAACACCTAAAAAAAAAAAAACCGAACAAAAACAATAGGTGTTTCGGGTACATACCCGAACACCTAAAAAAAAAAACCGAACAAAAACAATAGGTGCTCGCGCTGTAGCTCGAACACCTAATAAAGATTTGTAGCGCGCACATATCCACCCTGCTCAAGGCGCGGAAACAGAAAAACATGAATACAAACAATATACAATGATAGCATAGAATTTTTTTTTACTGAGATACATGTACCTACAATGCAATTACAAATATACATCATCTTTGAAAAATTGTGACATAAGATGAGTTTTAAGCAGCGACTTAAATCTAGTTATACTATGACAAGATTTGAGTTGAGACCTATCACCCCAGTTCCGTTTTGAAGTTAGTTCCTTTAGGAGTGACGTGTTGCTGGAGCGCAAATTGCGTGATGGAGTATAGACTTTAAGCAGTTCAGAAATATAAATTGGAGCAATGTTATTAAAAGATTTGTGAACAATTATCATAAGTTAAAAAATAAATATTTGTGAAACAGGAAGCCAGTGCAGTTCTTTCATGATGATATGACATGACTTTCTGGACAAAGTTACAACACGAGCTGCTGTGTTTTGTATGTGCTGAATACGAGATATTTGATTCTGCGGGAGACCGTAAAGGAGAGCATTCTCGTTATCGAGCCGTGATGTGACAAACGCATGTATAATTTGTTCAGCAGCACTTTTATTCAAGTATTTCCTTATTCGGCCAATATTTCTGATATGAAATGCTGATATGCGAACAATGTTGGAGATATGAGGTTTTAAAGTCATTGTCGAGTCAAATATAACACCCAAATTACGTGCTTGTGATGAGGGGGTTATCTGCGAGTCACCAATTGTAATAAATGGAAGAGAAACTTTAGATAATTGCTGACGTGATCCAAATAGAAGAAATTCTGTTTTTTCGTCGTTCAATTTCAAGAAGTTTTGTCTCATCCAACTACGAAACACTTGAATACATTCCTCCAGCGTTTTAAAAGTAATATAAAGATGCGTGTCATCAGCGTAGACATGGTAATTTAAATTATACTTCAAAATGATATCACGAACTGGAAACGTATAAACAGTAAACCACTGTGGGCCGAGCACGAAGCCTTGGGGTACAGAATAGTCAATAATAACAGGCTTGGAGATAGCGTTACCAAAACAAACATGCTGAGGCCTATTTAAAAGGTAGGACCTACACCAATCCAGGGCTGTGTCATGTATTCCATGATGATATTGAAGGCGGGGGAGAAGGATTTTGTGATCGACCGTGTCGAAAGCGGCACTTAAGTCTAACAAAACTAATGCAGTGATTTTTCCATCATCCATGGCAGATAAGATGTCTTTGTTGACGCGGAGAAGATCAGTTTCCGTTCCATGAAATGGTTTATAGGCTGACTGAAATGTGTCCGACAGGTTATTAGCACGAACATGGTCAGAGATCCGTGATGAAACAACTCGCTCGATTGTTTTTCCAAGGTACTTTAAATTCGCTGCCGGTCGGTAATTCTTAAAACTTCCTTGTAAAAATTGGGTTTCTTCAGGAGTGGTTTAACATCAGGGAAACAACCGGAAGAAAGAGATCTGTTTACAATAATTGTGATATACTTAGCAAACACATCAATATTTTGTTTTATTAGCGAAGTTGGTACTGGATCAAATTCACATGATTTTGATGGCAATTTCATGATGAGTTTCTTGATCTCCGTAACACAAGTAGGCTCAAACATAGACAGTCTACAATGTGGATCCTTGCGTGGCGGTGTTTGTGATAGAATGGCAGATACTGGGGGAAAAGAACGACAGATATTCTAAATTTTTGTGACAAAAAAATTTGAAAATGCATTTACAGGGTCCTGATCGGAGTGTGTAGAAGGAAGCACTGGAGTTTTGGGTTTATGAAGTAGCTTTTCAACAATGTTAAAGAGTTTTTTTCTGATCGCCAGAGCTCTCTTCCACAAGACATGAGTAGTGAGCTATTTTTGCCTGGTTAATCATGTTCTTCACAATATCACGTTGGTTATCACGTCGGCAAGTATTCTTGCCGATGTACTCTAAGTTTCCCATTGTCACGACATTTTCGAGGTGAAGTATTTTCACGCGTCATCATGAGGTCAAGACAGTGACCATATCGATGAGTGGGTGCTGTGATGTGCTGGATAAGTCCATGAGCAGAGAGCAGATGTTTAAACTGATTTGCATAATTGTTTGAAGTGATGTCCATATGAATGTTAAAATTGCCGGTTAAAATAATGTCAGATGGGTGCAAGAGATAATCCACAATTAATTTCTCAAATTCCTGCAGAAAACTGGAGAAATTTACATGTTTACCATCAACGTCCCTTTCTGGTCGATATATATTAACAAGGCGAATAGATCTAGGGTTGCATGTTACCTCAGCATGCAGAGATTCAAATGTTAGGTAGTCAATGTTAACATTTTTCATACTGACAGGTAAACTGGACCTAAAGAAAAGTGCAACCCCTCCACCGGCCTTTTTTTGGTCTGGGGATATGATGGAGAGAGTAGCCAGCAGGAGTGGACTTGCGGGGTAGCAAGTCATTATCAGGTTTAAACCATGTCTCGGATATGGCAACAAGATCAAAATTGTTTTGAAGAACAAAGTCAAGAATTCATCCGATTTGTTACATATGGATTGAGTGTTCAAGACACAGAGCTGAAGTTTAGACTCATCATGAACATGTGAAGTTGAAGTTATGCCAATGTCGCTTGTTGATGTGATTAAGTTCACTGTTGGGGGTTGGTCAGGCCGGAGTGCTAGTTGTGTAAGTTTTTCCATTCTACGGCGACCAGCTTTTTTACCTCTATGTGTGCGGCGGTATGTTTGGGGTTGATTGGCAAGTATTCCAAGACAGTTCAATTGACTCAATGCTGAATAAGATAAAGCTGCATCAGTAAATGGAGTATTGCGAAGATTGAGTAGTTCATTGCGGCTGTAGGAAATATTATGGAACTGAGTAGCATTGGTGGGTGTGTTGATCAGTGTTTCAGGTCCAGGGTTTGGGTTTATGTCACCAGAAATTAAGAGTTCCAGGTAAAAGGTGGCAGATAAATTATCATAATATGATATTTAAGATGGCGGATTCGTTGTTTTTTATGTAGCATACAAGCTGTAAGTTGCATGCTGTAGCTATATTCTAAAGATGAGTCATTGAGACATAATGGTCCAGATAGCAAGAGTAGAATAAACAGAATGTAGACCGCCGTTGTCTGATCACAAAGTAATTGATCCAAACAAAAGGCTTGTGGTCAAGCTACATGTTATAATCTAAGTCAGAGTTGACTTCACCAAAAAAAAAAATAAGATACAAGATGTGTGACTACTACACAGTAAAATCTTACAGCAGAGACAGACAAAATACAACAGTTTTTCCACTTATTATAAGAAGACAAATGTACAAATACTCACATAAAACGTCCAGTAGATTCCAGGTGTAATAAGAAATCCACTAGTATAAAAATGAAGACAAACTTGTAGCTACAAAACACTTATTTAGCACAAAAACTGGAGAGCTGTTATGAGTGGCTGCTTGTTAGGCGCTCACATCAAGTTAATGATAATTAGAGCAAGCCACTTTCAATTGAGATTCTGTACTCTCAATATCAAGTGACTGCTTGTCAATGCATTTTTAGGCATTGGGCATAAGTGGACCGCCCACCAACATAGGGGCTGGTTAGCTCAGTTGGTAGAGCGCTCGTACAGTATTCATACGGTATACAGCAAATTAAACATTTATTTTTTTAATTTATAGTAAACCCTTGCAGAGAATATCTGTTCACCTGCACCAGTGATGGGAAGTGTATACCTATGGACCAGTTGTGTAACGCCAGGCGAGACTGCTCCGATGGTTCGGATGAGGAAGAGTGCGGTAAGTAGATGGATGTGACAGCGGCAATCTTTGTTGAGGTGGAATAGGGCTTTTAGTGAAGTCGGAGATGGATCTAGTGTAGGGTTAAGGCCCATTTGCACATGGGCTAAAACTTACACATGTCGCAAAATCAATGCTCCACAGTACCCTGACCGTTTCAGTATACCGGTACTAACGCTGCAATACTGAACGGCTGCTCAGCCTATTGGACAATTGAGTCCCCAATAATACAAATGGTGCCGGTGCCTATGGTGGCCCTGAGGGGACATTACATATCACAAATATCTTCGCGAATATTTGTGATGTTGCGGGAAAAAATATGAATATCTACGCAAATATTTGTGATTTCGATAATTTTTTTTAATGTCTTTGCAAATATTTGTGATGTCGCAAAACACACACACACACACACACACACACGTGTGTAAACACCGGCATTCGGGGACTTCCTTTGTCAAATTCCTTTGTCCAAAAAAGCGGGGACGGATTGTTCTCCATTGTGATAACGACCGGGGACTAACTGTCCCTTTTGTTATACGTCCCCGGTTTGAATGCGCTCACACACGCACGCACGCACGCACGCACGCACGCACGCACGCACGCACGCACGCACACAAAATATGTTTGCAAATATTTGTGATGGATATTGTCCCTTGTGCATAGTACAATACAACACAAATCAAATCTACAGTAAAATATAAATAGCAATAACAAATCTTGAGATGTATTTGGTGGATTATTTGTCCATTAAATATAAGGACATCAGGTGCCTCAAATTTGCAAGTATCAGCATCAATAGGAAGATAATATCCATTACATTCGTGAACCATCTATGAACTCACATAATAAAACCTTCATCCTTGCCAAAGGTAATATCATGAGCATAAACATTGATCCAGTATATTAATTTGACAAAAATAATAAGTGGATTTCATTATAATTAAAACTGTTATCTTTGTCTCAATTATTCTTTATACCATGACTTTTTTGTTGTAGTCGAGACTACAATGTCTGAGATCGAGACCAAAACCTGGTGGTCTAAAGGGGAGACTGAGACCTTTTGGTCTGAAACAGAAACCTTGTGTAAAATTAATAATAACAATCTAAGATAAATCAAAATTACATGTTAAATTAAACAAACTTTTATAGACAGCGCATCTACACGGTGTAGTAGGTTAACGAACTTTCTGTAATTTACTAATTAATTAAAGGATCAAAAAAATTCATTCTCCGTAAGTTCAAAGTGCACACAATTAGAAATAATGTGTTAGAAGTACTGGGGAAGTTCGTTCACCCCTTTAAGTCAGCCACAACTACCATGACTGAGGGTCCCTATGGGATTTGTGTACAAACTGGCTTTTGGGGTTCTGAGGTCATAAACACAGGCTGATTACCATCAAATAACATGTCTGCAGCGGTCTGGAGAGACATCTCAAAGGCTTCTGTGATGGGTCTTTGACAGCTCTCAGGTATTTAGACCAATAAAACGTTTATGTGGGGGGGGTTGATATTGGGGATGGCTGTTGGGGGGGGGGTCGGATTATGGCGGTATCTGAGTGATTGATGACGTACTACGATAGCAGGTGGCTTTTATGAATGGGCCATGGGTTTGTATACATGGCAGGATGTTGTATTTATAGACTGGACTACTATTGAATGAAAAAAGTACAGATTTTGGGTTAAAAAATTAGGTTTTTTAGTGTTAATTAAGTAATTAATTTTCTAAGAAAAACATAACATTTTACAAAAAACATTTTTTGATAGAAAACATCTCTAGACCCTCTGAAACAAGATAAAATTAATAACATTGGGAAAATCAGTTCATTTACCCATGTAATTAACGATTTTACAACCTACTACACGGTGTAGATGTGCTCAATGCTCCGCGTATAATTGAATAGCGCATCTCCCGCAGGGTTTTAACTAACATTACGCCTCGTTGTACTATGATCATTAACAACTGTGGTTTTTGAAGCCAAATCTTATAACGGCAGGTCTACTGGACATCTTTAAATTATCAAATAAATCATTCGTAAAAATCTTTCAAACAAAATGGCGTCTGTTAATACACTTTGCGTTCTGTGCATTTAAAAAACAAGAATAGTCCATGTATAGTAATGCCAACATTGTGTCAATTGGACCCAGCACGCACTATACCGAGACCCAACAAGACTGATAACAAGATCTCTCTTAAAATACATTAAATATGACATATTATCAAAATAGTTGAACTCAGTAATTTTATACATATTATAATAACTAAACAAATCCAGGATACAAGAAACCTTTGGACTGAGCTTTTAAATATATTAAAGTATAGCTCATTGGAATTAAGTAAGGGGATTTACCATGCAAGTAAAACTCTAATTGTGGATGGGAGCCTCTCCTCACATCATCAGGTGTGGTCCTTTTCTAAGAAGATCACCCCTAATTTACAGTTTGCTTTACAAGTTTCCACCACCAGAGTTATGTGGCAACACTCTCAAGCTCAGCTTTTGATATGCTCCCAAGTTCAGTTTACTCTGTAGTAGCATAGAACATAATTAACATTTAATAGCATCTATTAATATTGGACAATTTCCTTCAATCATAAAGATGAAGTTGCTCAAGTAAACTGCTCCATTCATCCATCCACAAAAAATGTATACCTTACAATACAAATTTGTGGGTCATGTGCCTTTTAAAAAATAGTAACAGATTATGGGCATCAATAATTTGATACATTCTTGGCCTCCCTTTCCCCTCCCTACTTGATTTTTCATTGTAAACTAATCTAATATTTCCAAGCATACACTAGTCAATACATTATTCACTAAATTGTCAATATTGTAGTCAGGGCGTAAATCCCAGGGTGATGGTGGGTATATATGCTACCCGCCCCCCGCCCCCCACCCAACACACACAATTGTTGTCCAGGAGGCAGGTCACCTTTTGGGCCTGTAACAAACTTAAATTATTCAATTCCTCAGTAACATTCAATAATTATTATGTTTGAAAACAATAATTTGGGGTCTAACAATGTAGAAAATTGTTGTTGGCCCAAGATTTCTAAAAGCTGTAGGCTTTTTTATCAAGTGAAATTTGTACGCAGGAGATACTACAATATATTATTTTTGGATACCCGAACAATATCTAATTCAGTAGTTTAGTTAAAAGTTCAACATTAAATAGACATCGTCAAGACGGCATGGAATCAGGTGGTAGTTTAGATTAACTCAGTGACTGGAAATAAAACCCAATATGATAAGGTCATTATAAGGATATCAGGAATGGAATGAGTATTGTGGCGTTTTTTATTCGACGCTGGGGAAACCCAAGGGACTGATGTTATTGAACCAGGGCCACCGACCAGCGCCTATTATCCAACAAACATATTTATTAACCTTGTGCACGGGTGAGCGGCTACCCGAACACAAGGGGGATAATTAACGAACGGCGGGCTAAGCCAAGGGGCAGTTCGTTTGGGTGGAAATGTACCACCGCCTAGGGAATTATTATACCTCAATGGAATTAGAGCAATTACCAGTAACCTCAATAAACCTCACAAGGATACAGTGTTACCAAAGACAGTAATTAAATGGTTTATTCTGATCAATGATTATTTTATAAAGTCTTGTATTAAAATTACCATAGGCGTACACGGGGGTCAATATTTTCGGGGTGGGGCAAGATCAATTTTTGCCCGAATATTGTAATTGTAACTGATTTGCCCGAATTTTCATACTGCCTTAGCAGTCGTTTAATAAGTCGTTTTGATCAAACCATAGTGAGGTTAGTGACTTACACCTATCTGTACAGGCTCAGACAAAATAGGATTCCCGTCCCTTCCTTCGTCCGAAGGTATCGATAATTCGAACCATATTGGCTGCGATGCACCTGTTTGAATATGGCCGTTCGATGTTTATCAAAGCAATACTGTTGAGCCGCTCCTGTCCCATAGTAGAGCGAAGATATGTTTTCATTCGACGTACCGGTAATCCACTGAACGACCTTTCGGCCGAACACGAAGTAGCGGGAATAGTTGCGAATGTTGTCGCTGCTTCGTATAAGACAGGAAGTATGTCTTTCAGTCCGTTGAGGTACATATTCGAAACGACATTTTCTCCCGTTGTCGGATGAGAATCTCCCCTCTCTTCAATTGAGTTCATATAAATGTTTTTTTCGATTTGTAGTAAGTCCCTATCGATGTCATAAAACTGTGATACCGCTTCGAAGCTCTCGTTTGAAGGCGAATCATTCAGTATGATGTCTCCCAATGAGCACAAGATATTTTGATCATTACCTTCGAAGCGACATTTCATTTCAGCCATCACCTTATCCAAGCTGCGATAGAACGTGTTGATGCGGTAGTTGATGCGATAGAACGTGTTGATGCGGTGTCAGGACCTGCGCTCTTGTGTCGGTAGATTCGCCGACTAGAGCTTGTAATCGGCGGGATGGTTTGGGCCTTGGTGCGCGGGCATCTTTAAACGTGAAGTGTGATCCTTCAATTTCTTTCTTTATCGTATCAACCATGACATGTGCTCGATTCCACAAAAGTTCGAAGTTCGCCTCATCACGACATTGTATGAGCGTCTTCATAGTAAGGTTCGCATTTCGTCTCGCAGTGATGACGTCCATGTTTTTTCCTTGCAAATATCTACTAAGGTTGCTGGTGTTTGATAAAATCAACTTCAAGACATGCAATCCAAATACGAAATCAAAATCACACACAGGTATGATACATTTTCTATTGTCTATTTCTCAGAAGAGAGATAGACTCAGAGTAGTAGTCAGACCAATTGACCGAATATTAATGGCAACATTTATTCATTTTGGCTGTCTCATTTTGCCCGAATGGATCAACTGTTTTTGCCCGAATTGGGAGGGCGAGTGCCCCCTGCCCCCGCCTCGTACGCCTATGTAAATTACAATGGCAAAGATAAGGCTAAACCTCACCTCGTTGCTTTCTTTAAATACAATTCAATAACTTCATATACACAATCCTCAATATACCCTCATTGAGAATAACCTCGTGGTAAACCTCACCACGAATCTTAAAACCAGTATACCTCAACTAGGCTAGCTCACCGCCAGCTTAGCCCTGCAACAGGTATACCTCACAACAGGTTATAATATAACCACAATACAGATCAAGTGAAATGTCGGTAACAGATTATCTGACGGGGTTGATTACACCTGAGGATTACCATAACCCTCACAGGAACCCAGAGCGTTAACAACCAATGAACCTCACTGGGTTAGCAAGCAAAAAGGTAATAGGATCACAATCAGCCGTCAATCCCACCAGAGGTGTACAACAAACAGCATGTAATCCTCAACCCTCCTGTGCTTCCTCAGCCTTCCCAATAATAGGTCCAAACTTACGCTCCACCACACGTTCCCAAAAACAATCCTACCCCAAACAGTCCCAGTAAGGAAATCTGCCCTAATTGTAATAATCTACAACGAACCTCACTGATCACGCGCAGCAGTAGCCTTCTGCACTCCGCTACGCTCTACAAGACTAATCGCCTTTGCTGCGTCCACGCATGTATGTCGGGCCCTCAAATCCGCTATACCTCAGCAACAACACAACTCCAGCAATAACAGGACCAGCTTACGTATGGCGACCATTCGGCATCAGCGCTCAGCAACAAGTGGCCGAAACCTGATCACGCGACTCTCTAGCTCTCCCCACAGGACCACCCCACGCAATGCGTGCTGCGCGCTGCCAGCGCATGCGTGCCAATCAGAGCCCTAAACTTACATAGCAGTCTACCACTGTTTCTGTCACCAGTACATGAATACATTTATGAAACATTTTTCCAATTATTCCAAAGAGTTGAGTTCTTTCTGTTACCACAATGAAATGCAAGTCCATTGTATTAATATTTTCTTTGCTATTCATCAGTTACATTACTAATTACTAATTACCATAATTACCTGTTGATGTTCATCAAGTATGACTGATGACCAGATGCACTGTTTTGCACACTTACAACCTTGTGGGTTCTGACAGGACGATATTACCGTTGATGCCCCAGTCACATTTACGCCGATTGTAGGAAAGGCGCCCACGCCCGGCGAGCTTTTTTGCCTAAAATCGCACGGGAATCAGGAAATCTTACACGGTCACCGGCGGATCAATCGGAAGGCTATCGAAGCCGATTAAACACCGTCGCACGGAGCCGCCGCCAACCTTTAACGCGGAGTTATAATTTTCTCCGATGGCCGGCAGACTTTTTTGTCGACCTAACTCTTCGCAAATGAACCGCAGAGGACCCGTGAAGGGCAGGCCGTCCGATAGCTCAACAGCAACCCCCAGCGACACCCGGCGGCATCGTACGGTCATCAAAGGATTAATTAAGAGATTAGGAAAGGCTCGGGGCCACCTGGACCGTACGGTGTCGGGGTCCTCCCGATGGCCTATATGGGCGCCGAAGGGTAATCGTACGGCGCCCGAGCGGTATCAAGAAACCGTGCGGTCGCCTACCGATTAGTCACCGGCGCCAGGCCGGCGCCCGGAGCGGCCCCCGGCTTCTCAGGACGCGCGCCTCGTCCGGCGCCCGCGCGGAAGTATCGATGCGGGATACGTCCGGCCTCCCCGTTCACCTGGCGGGCTCCGCCCGGAGGCGGAGAAACTTATCGGCCGGGTGCCTCAGGAGCGGCGGCACTCCGTACGGTGCCTGGACACGATGTCCCGTAGGGCCACCCTACGGTCCCCGTCTGTTGTCCGTTCGACCTTAATCGGCGGAACGATCCTAATTTGTTGTTACGTGCGGCGCCCGTATCTAATGTGACCGTGACCAAGTGCAATTTGAGACATCCGGGATTTGTCTCCGATGAAGCTTTTCGGGACATCAGGTGATCGCCACTTGATATCCCCCTCTACCGCCCGGCGCCCGGCAGAGAAATGTGACTTTGAGGGCATTTTTAAGCCAGTATTACCTCCGCTGACATAAGTCGGGCTGATGTAATGTAATAAAAAGAATCTTCAGTGCAATTGGCAATGGTTTAAAGTAATGCGTTTTTCTTAGCTACAACGAAAACAAACATGGTTACATGAATGGGTTTGTGTGCGTTTACTTCTGTATAAGATATCTGAAACACTTCTCCACGGATTCGGATGAAATTTGATGAATATTTTGCGTTATTGCTGCACTGGGACCGATCAGTTAGATTTTGATGAAGATCCGATTTCAGGAAAAGTGTATTTATAGGACTACATTTAATGTGTTCCGTCAAGATTCAAAGATCTCAAGAATTCTTGGCATTGCGCTCAGGGGTTAAATTTACTGCTGTCACCTCCGAGACCCCGGGGTTCGTGTCTTCCTGGGGGATTTATTTAATTGATTTATTTATTCATTCATTTATTCATTTACTCATTATTATTATTATCAAGGTTCAAGGTTCAAGGTTCCATTTATTCATCCCATAATTATAAATAAAATACATGAAATTTGTGTTCTTGGGTCCAACAGCAATGAATCACAAAAATAAACAACACATAACTACAAAATCAACCATAAAAAGCTTCAATACAAATTTACAATAAACAACTTAAGGTACTATTTAATATCAATAAACAGATCAACTATCTTTGAAATAAATTATTTGAAGAACGAATTGCACTGGACAAGAAAAGAGTTAACATGTCTATTCGTTTTTTTTCTTACTGGTGACTAATCTACCAGATCTGCTTACTGTGATATATTTGTTAAGTGGATGGGTAACGTCATCTCTAGTATTGCACTTAATTTGTTGTTCATAAATTTTTCACAGATACCTCTTTAAGATCCTTTACATCAGCAATACCGATGACTTTAACAGCTGACTTCCTTATTCTATTTTAATTGATTAAGATTCTTTTCCTGATAATGACATAAACCATACAATACAACAAAATGTAATTACAGATTGAATTGTGCTCTGGTAGAAAAAGAAAGAGTGTATCTCTCGCCTACATTTATGACCTGAGCTTGCGCAAAAATATAAACGTTAAGGTTTTGCTTTAGAGCACATTTTTACATACGGAAGCCGGATAGTGCCAAGGAAATATTATTTTCATGAGTGCGTGAATATTTTTTTGTACCATTTATCTGGGGGCCGCCACATAATTATATGCAGCGACCGCCACTTTATTATCTGGCGGCCGCCACTGTTTATCTGGCGGCCGCCGCTTTCAATTTATCTGGCGGCCGCCACTTACATTATCTGGCGGCCGCCACATCAATTATCTTAAATTTATACAAATGAAGGATTACAAAGGGGAGATACAAAGGAGATTAAAAGTCAACCTTACCTGATAAAGTAGAGAAAGCTGAAGAGAAATTGCACGGAGGCCATCAATAGACAAGAAACACCACACGCGCGCGTACTCTAAACCCCGCGAAATAAATAAAGAACATATGTAGTACAGATGAACGTTATGTGGCGGCCGCCAGATAATAAGTGGCGGCCGCCAGATAACTTGAGTGGCGGCCGCCAGATAAGCTAAGTGGCGGCCGCCAGATAATAAGTGGCGGCCGCCAGATAATTGCGTGGCGGCCGCCAGATAATTATGTGGCGGCCGCCCAGATAATGAAAACAAGTGGCGGCCGCCGAGATAATTAAGTGGCAGCCGCCAGATAATTCAAGTGGCGGCCGCCAGATAATAATAGTGGCGGCCGCCAGATAAACTGGTACAACAAAAAAATATTCCACGCACTCATAGAAAAATATTTCCTTGGCACTATCCGGCTTCCGTACATTTTAGTGGTGTTTGTATTCCAATTTAATTTGTTGTCAAACCAGACTCCAAGATATTTATATTCTGTACACACATCTAATAGCCTTGTCACATATTTTAAGTGGTGTTAGATGTTCCTTTTCTTTCTCTAAAGTCGAATATAATTTCTTTTCGTTTTATTAACATTAACCACTGAGGATCATTTTCGTCACACCAATGTAACCAGGTAATCTACAACGTTCCTATATAATAGTACTTTCATCATCATTTGAAATAAAAACCAGTTATACATGTATCATCTGCGAATTCTAACTATTTGGACAAGTCAGTCAATATTACATCTAAGGTCGCCAGATATATATAACAGGTGAATAACACCTCTCTTTGCACAAATATGCAAACTGACGTGGATCAATAAAGTTCCTTTATTTCCCCTTAACCTACAATACCATAACTATTTTTTTCAAAACATTTCATAACAACAACAGATGTTAAAAGCAACAGGCCTATAATCATTTTAGTACACATGGTTTTGGGATTTTATGTATAGGAGTGATAATGGAAAGATTTCAAATGGAGGGATACAAGATGAGTTAAGTGACCAATTATAGAGAGTTGCAGAGAAAACCAGGCTAGCTCTCTATAGCAAAATTTAAAGATTTTCCCTGATAATAAATCAGGCCCTGCTGCTTTATTAATATTGATTTGCCTAAAAACTTTCTCTACTGAAGAAGGTACTAATTTCTAGCTCATTAATTTCATTGGCATTAGTTACAAAGAGCATGTTTACGTGCAGTTTGATCATCATTTGACTGATTTATATCGAACCTATTAAAGAAGTTATATTCAAATTATTTGCAAAGACCATAGGGATCAGTATCAGCTGGTATTTTTAACATCCTGTTTCTTGCTACTGCCTATCACTTTTCTTAAGTCCACTCCACGCTTTTTGGATTTCCAGCTTAAAATCATTCTTAATAAGTGATTTATTATTATTACAAAATTTATCTACGAATACAGCATAATCAAATATGGAATTGACGACTTGCTTCTCTAAGAGTGTTTTTTCTAGTTTCAGTCACTGTGCTTATCTTAAACTAGGACACCAATTCCATGCCCTGTTTAAAGGTCTGATATGATTGTGACGGATATTGTCTCTTTAACACAGTCACATAACTCTCAAAACATTTGTGACATTTACCTTTGGATCCATCTCATTCAGCTGCTTTCTGTTGTAGTCCTCTGATTACTGATGATGCTAGCTAAGCTTAGCATTGAACAGTTGGGA
>CM055818.1:41307425-41348235 GCA_029582265.1 Zoroaster sp. YZ-2022
TGTTCCTAAAATCAGGACAAAGTTACTGAAATGTGATGGTTTTTATATAACTTTTCAGAGGGTGTTTTAAGAGTTTTGATCACCTTATAGTCCCCATCCCCCAGTAGGTGATGTACCCAACTGCACCACATACTGGGGATGTGGACCAGTGATAAAGCCCCTAAAACACTCAAAGCACACTAAAAAAAACCATCAGAAGTACTTAAGACTTTGTCACACTGTTTTTGTGAGAGCAGGTCTCATAGTTTCAATCATATGGCGATTATGCGCATTCCATATGTCCCAAAGCACACATTGCACATACCACCAGTCACTTGGCTACAGTATCATTCCTGTCATCTCCCCCAGCTCCTGGGGTATATGCAGCCTAATATGTAATCTTTTATGCAGGCAAAGGGCTTAATAAAACGAGTTAACGATCTAAACCCTCATTAGTGGAAAGGCACTCAAGCAATTAACAAATTGGCAAAATGAGACTAAGAATGACAAATTTATGTGCAGCCCAGTGAGTTTTGTATTTCATAGAGAAAATTCCATAAACGGATAACAGTAATTTTAATATCAAAATGTATTTGTGTTTGATTAAAAATATTTATTTGGTATTCTCTGAGGTTGAGAGCATGTTAAAAACACAGTGACGCTATCCAGTTAACAAGGTTAAGAAGTGGCATGGCGATGGCAAAACAACCAGTAACAAACCAACAATGATTAGGTCAATCTATTTGTCCCCTTTTTCCATTTGACTTCTTAACAATCACTAATTTTTGATAGTATTGATTCTATTCTTTTTGTCTGACTAATTTTATCGATTAACCCTCCCTATGACTGCAAGGGTCAAAATCAGTTACAATGTTGATATACTAAGCAAGGCATATCTAGTGCACTAAAAGTCGAACACTGTCAAACCTACGGGTTTAGTAGAGGTACATTTACAGGTCAAAATGAGTCGTAATCGCTGCATCTATTGCAAAAAGGACATTGTCTCATATTGTTCAGGGTAAATAAAATGACAGTTAAAAACAGTAAAAATGCCCTCACTGTATAATATTTAGTCCAACGGTCAAAACAGGCGGTTGACTGATTTTGACCACTATAGCTACTGCTACCACTAAAGTGCAGCTAAAGTAGGAGGTTAAGTATATATGTGAATTTAATTAGTTATTCATTATTGTTTATTATTTGTTGCATGTAAAATGAGGCAAACACTCCTTTTGAAGGACCAATAAAATGAAATTGAAATTGAAATAAGAATAAGAATGGTGCATGTAGACAGCAGTGTGTGTTTTTTAATACATAAATCTCTTATTTTTACATGTGCAGATTAATTAACCCTAACCGTTAACTCGATGCAACAAAATACAACAAATGTCCAAAAGTTGTTACATTTTGTTGCCCTTGGCAGAAAGAAGGTCAATAGAACCATATTGTTACAGCTGATGGATCATGTTGCATTCAGTATGGCTTTACACACTTCTCTGTTTGCACTGTGTTGCATTCAGCCCAGAGTGTCTAGTGAGTATGCACGTCAGGGGTGGTTCATTGACTCAGTCATTTTAACAAAATATTTTTAATGCTTGGCTAGACTTGAGATCAAGTCTGTACTTGGTATGTTTCTTTGTATTTGATTCATATACTACCTGAAAAAATAAGGTTTTCGGCTGACCATTTTGTTGAAAAGTTTGGGGATTGGATCACAACCTTTCCCCAAGGGTCTGTTACCAATTTTGTGATTGATGCTGCTCAAAAGTATTAGGATAATGTTGATCTGATAGATCCAAAACTACAAGCATCCTAGCAAATAACGTGTGTAATATAGAGTGTTCTGTTGGATGACCCATTTTTTGTGGTATACTAGTAGAATGCTCTATTAGCGGACACCATAAGCAGGCAACTGTAACACGATAATATCAGATATCATATGCCTTTTTCATTCCTCATTACAATATCGAGAACTTTCAAGTTATCGAGATGTCGACAAAATCTCGTGATGAAGAAAGGTATATCGAGATGAAAAAAATATATCGGGATTAAAAAAATAAGTGATTAAAAAAGAAAATTGGAATTGTGAGTGAAAGTCTGAAATTCCAGTGGAAACAAGAATTAGGCCAGGGCTCTTTTCAGCTTTGAAGTAAAAGAAACAAAAGCGAACTAACTTCAGTGAGATGTCGCATCACAAAGCCGCATACATGAATTTGCTAATTGTCCCATGGTGCATGTCGTCTGAATGGTCTACAATTTCATTTCAACTAAGCGCTGGTGATTTGTGTGACACTTAGTAGTACATACCTGTGGTTATCAGCCCTAAAGCAATTACTCGTGAATGAACTGCCAAAGTAAGTGTCAATGATACTATCGAATCATGCGATATACATGTATATTAAGACGATATATTGTGGATATTGTGTGGATGAAAAATATCAGATATTGTCCATGCTTATATATTGGACTCATTTTAGAGGTGCAATGTCAAAATTAGTAGATGACAAGTGATGTGTATCTATCGAATCCAAAATGAGACAAGGATCTGTGTGCGGTTGTGTAATAAATATTAAAGATAATATGTCAATATTAATCTTCCATCTTTCCTCCAGAATCAATCTATTCTTTTGGAAACCAGTATCTCCGGAGAGATTTCTAGAGCGCAACAACATACAGAACATCATTACAAACAGCAGGAAATCCAACCCCTGTTGCTGCAAACTATAGAACCTCTGCTAAATAGTATATCCCCTGTGAAATCTATAAAAGATACCTTCAGAGGGGTCACTAGTAATGAACACCCGAAAGCGACCATTTTTTTGACAAATGCGTTTGGTCGGTGACAACTTGCTACGCCGCGGACTAACATTGTCTTGCTTCAAGATGCATAAGTGCAGCAGTAGCACTGTCCAGGAATATCTTGTTCGCTTTGGGGAGGCGCAGCCTGGACTTTGCTTCTTCCTGACCAGGCCGGAAACTACTTGGGACATTCTTACTTTAAGAGAAGTAGCATGATGAACTTCTTCCGATGAAGGAATACAACATCATATGCCATCACACTATGTTCAGCCACACAGGTACCAGTTGATTACATGAATTATGCGATATTATTATACTCTGAATACTGAGTACCTACGAAGGCATTAGTATCACGGATATATGTGTAACATCTGAAACCCGATCTAGTAGCAGATCTTACCGAGTGATATTTATTTTGGATGTCCAAAAAATTACCCTACGAACACCAGTTCAATTTTCCACATACAATTTTACAGCTCTCCACATTTTCCATGGCTTGTATAATTAAATAACAAAAACAGTGATGATTAAAATAATTCAATTAATCAATCAGTCAAACAACGTGAGTCAGTCAGTAGGTCAATAGTTTGAACCCTAACCCCTAGTTATTCTGGCTCTGAACCCTTCTAAGATCCTCCAAAATCCATCAAGTGCACTTTTGGAAACATGCCCCTTTCTCTTCAAAAATGGTGCTTTCATATTGAGCACATATGGCCTGTACTTCTTGCCCAGAGTAGTAATTTTGCTAAGCCATTTGAAGAGGTGAAAGTACCAGTTTCCAACAGCACTGAATTTTTTTTCCCAAAAAGTGCCACCACTTTGACTTGGATTCAGGGAGGTTGGGGTTAATCAGTCAGTTATCAATTAAACTATCAATCCAAATTGGTCCAAATGCTGTCTACAATAAATTGCAGGGTTTAAAAATAGTAAATGTAAATAAAATTAAAATGCTGTCTATCTCTTGTGATTACACAGCTAACTGGAAGAGTGATGTCTCCTGGGATACCATCTTTTGTGTCACTATCTTAGCGTGATCTCATGTCCCAAATGTTTGAATCTATCTTCACCTTCCAGCACATGCTCTGAGAAGTATCACCTTCCACCTAGCCGAGATTAGAGCTTCTTTCTGGAAATGCCGGACGTCTACAAGATGTCCGTGGATTTCATGATTTTGCATGCTAGAAATCAATGCTGTACAACATGGGTTACCGAAGTGGGCCTTCAGAATACGAGGAAAACAGAGGAGTAAAGATCGACAAACTCAGGTCCCAGCTTGATTTGGTTATGATGACTGAGTACTTTGAGGTCCCTCATTCTGCTTGAGACCTCATGTGCTGGGAGCTTGGCGACATCGTCTATTTTGTCCTCAACGCTGTTCGCAGCAAGTGCGTCCGTGAAGCCAGTGTCGCCAACTGTGGCCGCCAAAATCAGGAAGTGGAATAACGGGGATGTGAAACTCTACGAGGGCGTTCAATCGCACCTTCTGGTCAAAGGTCAAGAATTCGGAGAGGATAGAATGAATGAAGAGGAAGTTACTAATCTGAGGAGCAAGGAATCAGTACTTCTCAAAGCGCTGTATCGCTCAAGTTATTAATAAGGACTCGAATGTGGCATCCTCCTGGAATTTATATCGATAGCTTTAGACTTAAACCAGAGGCACTGAATAATAGCATGTGTTCGAATGGCAAGAACTGAATTGCCATACACAGAGCACATTCGAAGAATACAACAAAAAGATATATGCTTTAAAAAAGTTAACAAACCCTTTTTTTTACTACTGCTTTTGTATATATCTGCAAAGTTTATTGGTTTTATTTACTGCTCTAAGTGTGCTCTATTTTTAGTTGAAAATAAAGGTTTTAAGGCATTTCTTGTATTTGTAATTTAATCATGTTTAGATTCAGAGACTGTTCAGACTGTGAGTATGAAACTTACCTGTGTGGCCAAGGGTGTCGGTGATCGCCAAACCCCAGTCATTTTGTGTGTGTGTGTGTGTGTGTGTTTGGAGAAACATATTGAAAATAAAAATTGGTCAACAGCAAAATATTTAACCCCATTTTTACCCTTAAAAGAAGGGGGGGCGGGGAGTGGAATTTTTCAGTGACCTCAATCAAAATATTTTCTGGGCGAAAAACCTTTGGGGGCTGCTTTAAAATATATATATATATATATTCCTCCACCCCTCTCCCTTGACAAATTTTTGGCTAAGCACCAGGAAACTGGTGACTAGTACAGAACAGGTTTAACTTCTGAGCAGAGCATAAGCATGTAGAGGTGCAATTGCACGGTGACTAGTACAGACCAGGTTTTGCACGGTGACTAGTACAGACCAGGTTTAACTTCTAAGCAGAGCATAAGCATGTAGAGGTGCAATTGCATGGTGACTAGTACAGACCAGGTTTAACTTCTGAGCAGAGCATAAGCATGTGGGAGGTGCAATTGCGGTGACTAGTACAGACCAGGTTTTGCACGGTGACTAGTACAGACCAGGTTTAACTTCTAAGCAGAGCATAAGCATGTAGAGGTGCAATTGCATGGTGACTAGTACAGACCAGGTTTAACTTCTGAGCAGAGCATAAGCATGTAGAGGTGCAATTGCACGGTGACTAGTACAGACCAGGTTTTGCACGGTGACTAGTACAGACCAGGTTTAACTTCTAAGCAGAGCATAAGCGTGTAGAGGTGCAATTGCACGGTGACTAGTACAGACCAGGTTTAACTTCTAAGCAGAGCATAAGCGTGTAGAGGTGCAATTGCATGGTGACTAGTACAGACCAGGTTTTGCACGGTGACTAGTACAGACCAGGTTTAACTTCTAAGCAGAGCATAAGCGTGTAGAGGTGCAATTGCACGGTGACTAGTACAGACCAGGTTTAACTTCTAAGCAGAGCATAAGCATGTAGAGGTGCAATTGCATGGTGACTAGTACAGACCAGGTTTTGCACAGTGACTAATACAGACCAGGTTTAACTTCTGTGCAGAGCATAAGTATGTAGGGGTGCAATTGCACGGTGACTAGTACAGACCAGGTTTAACTTCTAAGCAGAGCATAAGCATGTAGAGGTGCAATTGCATGGTGACTAGTACAGACCAGGTTTTGCACAGTGACTAGTACAGACCAGGTTTAACTTCTGTGCAGAGCATATGTATGAGGTGCAATTGCACGGTGACTAGTACAGACCAGGTTTAACTTCTGAGCAGAGCATAAGCGTGTAGAGGTGCAATTGCACGGTGACTAGTACAGACCAGGTTTAACTTCTGAGCAGAGCATAAGCGTGTAGAGGTGCAGTGCACGGTGACTAGTACAGACCAGGTTTAACTTCTGAGCAGAGCATAAGCATGTAGAGGTGCAATTGCATGGTGACTAGTACAGACCAGGTTTGCACAGTGACTAGTACAGACCAGGTTTAACTTCTGAGCAGAGCATAAGCGTGTAGAGGTGCAATTGCACGGTGACTAGTACAGACCAGGTTTAACTTCCTGAGCAGAGCATAAGTATGTAGAGGTGCAATTGCGGTGACTAGTACAGACCAGGTTTAACTTCTGAGCAGAGCATAAGCGTGTAGAGGTGCAATTGCACGGTGACTAGTACAGACCAGGTTTAACTTCTAAGCAGAGCATAAGCGTGTAGAGGTGCAATTGCAAGGTGACTAGTACAGACCAGGTTTAACTTCTGAGCAGAGCATAAGCTTGTAGAGGTGCAATTGCACGGTGACTAGTACAGACCAGGTTTAACTTCTAAGCAGAGCATAAGCGTGTAGAGGTGCAATTGCATGGTGACTAGTACAGACCAGGTTTAACTTCTGAGCAGAGCATAAGCTTGTAGAGGTGCAATTGCATGGTGACTAGTACAGACCAGGTTTAACTTCTGAGCAGAGCATAAGCATGTAGAGGTGCAATTGCACGGTGACTAGTACAGACCAGGTTTAACTGAGCAGGCATAAGCCAGGATGTTGGAAATAAGGCATCCAAATTATTTTGTTAAAAAGAGGTCTAAATATTTTTCATGTGTAAACTTGTTTCACAGATACACCTTTTGGAATTTTGGGGGTGAGCGAGAGACAAAGGACCTCGGTAGATAGGGGATAGGTGACTGACATGTAGTGGGTGATTGACAGAATGGTTAAGTAAGACAAATTGCGGTGACACCATGTGAAATTCTCTATTGAGTGGTAATTAGTTCTGAAAAAGAACTGGAGGTTACACAGTGAGGAATTGTTTATTACAAAGTAAAACCATTGTTGTGTATGTGATAATTGAACCTAGTGTGAGTGATAATTGGGCTGAGCCATTGTGTATATAAATTAACAGGATGTCTATAGCTTACACAAACACTCTGATTCCATGTCCTGTTGATCGTGACAATACTATCCCTTTAACCAGTTCTTTCTTTGTTTTGTTTCCTGAATATGGAAGAGTCAGACCCAGAGTTTCCTTGCTAGTCTCACTTCTATATTCATAGAAGTCTATTTTAATCAATGTTTCATCCAAATTTTGGGGTGTTTTTTGATAGTTTATTTTTTATATCTTTGGGAAATTAATGGTGAAGTTGGATTATTTTTTGAGAATTTGATTATGTTTTATATCTCTTAATGTTTGGGGGGAAATTAATTATGAATTAAAAAAAAAATGTATGTGTATTCAATATCCATCCTGTCATTGGCTGGGCACTTTAGGATGATGTATAAAATGTTTTTATTTTATTTTAAATAATACAATTAAAACAGTTTAGGTTAAAACGAAAAGGTAATGAGCACTGTCACATTCAAATATCTGAAACCTTATCCCTGTTAGACATTCTCCCCAGACAGTGATGTTCAGAATGTCATTAATTTTAATTTTTAATTTCATATAAAACCACTTTGTTAATGGCTTTATCATCAATGGCTTTATCATCAAATTCTAATCTCAATGAGAGCAGAGGGATTACTGGGTCTTATACTGGACAGCCACAATGGAAAAGTTAATATGATGGATTGCAATTTGAAAAGTGCATTCACTATTTAGCAGAGGCAAAACATGTAGGTCCCGTGACAAGTATGCGGGGACCAAGGTTTGAAGGTGGTTTCTATACAATTGAATAAAATGAGCAGGGGTGACCCTCGAGAAAATGTCAGCATTTCGCCAACGGCAAAATCCAATATGGCCGCCATTTACACATAAATTGGCCTATCGGGGCAAGAGGCTGTATCAGAAAATAAATATATTTTGTCTTTTTGGTGGTATCTAAGGTAAATTTCTCGAAATCCTAAGTCAAACAAACTTTATGTTCATATAATACTGTTCAAAAACCAAGATGGCTACCAAAAGTCAGAGCATGATCACCATTTATACATGGAGTAAACAATGGACCTGAAGCGTAGGTCCGTCAGTAAGTAAACGTGCAGTCGGAACTTAAATGATAAACATTTTATTTGAGCCCCATACCGATGAATAATTTGGAAGCATCCACAGGTGACGCGGGAGGGATTCGAACCCACGCCTTCCTGCTTACTAGTGCAGATGTATTTACCTCTCGACCACCGATAAAGTAATTGTTATACCGACGCAAGAATTTAAGAAATTAATGATAAACATTAACAATTTCCTTCAGAGTAAACACTTGATTCGACACGAAGAGTGAAATTTATGGCGTAATTCCCGGTGGGATGGGGGATATATCCCCCGCCCACTTTGGACCGGGGTGGTCCATAGGATCACCCCCCAGAATTTTCCATGCGTTGAAAAAATATATATAATAAAAAATACACATGTAATGGCTGTACTGTAGCCGCAAGATTCTGAATAGTCGTCGACTGCAGAACCCAAATTTCAAAATCATCCCCACACTTTTCATCACGGATTTACGCCAGTGGAAATTTCTTTTGTTTTTAAAAATAACATTGGCTAGTGTTTCGTTTATGCATAATTAATGACAACTGCCATTTGCCACAGCATATATGTTTCGTCCTTATAAAAGATCTCATCATCTATTTTGTTTACCGATTATTTGCCAAGTTGCAAAATTGCCTAATGTAAATGTTTGTTTCTTAGTGGTACTGATTTCTGTCGATCATTGTGTCGTGACAAAATAAATATTACATCAAGACCATAATTGCGCCAATTTATCCCTTCACTGACTCAATCGTTTTTATTAATTTGTTTTATTTGTTCCTTTCCCCTATAGGCTAGTCCCGAATTGGTTGTACCATGAATTCTTCCCGATGATTCTACGGTTCTAGTACCTGCATGGTACAGCTTTGTAGCTTCAGAGTGATCTATGCCTTTAGCCATGCACGGATTACCGCACGGGCAAACTGGGCACGTGCCCCGGGCCCAGGAGCCAATAGGGGCCCTTGGTTTTCAAAAAAAAAAAAAAAAAGCATAGTACTAGTAGTATTATGCGCGTGTATGGGCCCGTGGTGAATTTGTACCCAGGGCCTGTGCTCATGATGATCCGTCCATGCCTTTAGCCGATATTTGTCATCCTCGGTACATAAATTGTATATGACATCCCAACAAAATGTCCTTGATCCCTTTACACTTACAGCATTCTACCATTGAGTTAAAGTGGTTTCACTTGTTAGAATACAGAAGTCATGCTGAGTGTTGAACGTTTGGCACGGGAATGATTTATAAGAAAAAACATGCTTTGTTTATTGTAAACATTATGTCCAAGGTCTCAGACATGGTTTCCCGTCCTATATACACATGCTCAGACAAAATTATTCCAAAGGAACATCGATGACATCATCGACTTTACACCCAATAAATTAAGTTTCACATTACTATTGGACAATTTCGTTATTTTTTAATTACTATTATTATTATTATTATTAATTTTTTTTTGGGGGGGGGTAATTTTTTGGGGGTCAACCAGTGAAATACGTGATGTATATGCGGTTATTGGAATTTCCAATACACAAAGTATGGTGGCTAAGAGATGCCTCAAAAATCGGGCAAACGTTCATACCCGTATGTGAAAAAGTCGTTTAAAACACAGCACGGCAGAATTTCATCGTTTCATAGCCAAAAAAGAGAAAAACAAAAAATGCCGACGCGCTGGTCTGAGGCGACGCGCGTGGAGACCAGAAACCGGAGGTTTTTTTTTTTTTTTTTTTTTGGGGGGGGGGGGGTGTTAATAAACTTATCTTGTGTACTCTGCGGTAATATCTTTAGTAAGTTAAACAATAATTGCCAGTACAAATTTTGGAAATTATACCCTTTATTAAATTCTGATTTACTTTAGAATGAATACAAAAAATCTGAAGGCATTATTTTCTCATTAATAACACAACGCAAACTTGTATACTAATAGGCTAATAATGTCTTCGTTTTTTTGTTATACAAAGTAATGTTTCAAACCCAAATGATTTGTTATTTATGTTTTGCTCAGCTTGAGGTTGGGTGGCGCGGGGAGGCATGGGCGGATCCAGAACATTTTTTAGGGGGCGGGCTGAGAATCAAAAACAATTATTTTTCAGTACTACACAAATTACAATGAAATAATCAAAGGGAGAGAAAAACAAAGCACACTGTGGGAATGTGAGTGCGTTCTCCCTTCCCCTCCCCCCCTCTCTCTCTCTCTTTTTTTAAAATTATTTTTTTAAATTTATTTTTTTAAATTTTTTAAATTAAAAAAAAAAAAACGATTTTAGGGGGGGGGGGTCTACAGCCCCTTAGCCCCGGATCCCGCCAATGGGAGGGTTAGGACAACGTTTTTATTGGTCTTTCAAGAATATTGATTAACATTTTGAGAGCTTCTCCAAATACCATTTTATTTTAAAAATCGAAAACAATATTTTTATTTTCAAGATTAAAAACAATTTTACAACCATCTGGAATAAGATGAAACATGAAACTGTTTTTCTTCTTGGGTACATTTTCTGTGCCCCCATCAACTTTAACAGTTTGGGGGTGAGTCATACCAACATCAATTTTTTGATGACCACAATTCTGTGCGTCGCAAAAAACGGCGCTCAAGACGTCCACGCATATGATCATGCATTGAAATTCAGCATTTAACAAGAGAATCCTTCATTGAATTATGAAACAAACTGAAACACCAAACTGCTAATTTCATTTGTAAGTTACTGCCCAGTTGATTATATAACCTTAGGTGCGTCATTTAGGGTAAATTGAGGATATACTACGTTTCAACGTACAGGAGGAGTCCATGTTGGGTTAGGCTAACTTCCCGGTAAACTATGCATAAACTATGCATATGATGTCACTAACTGAATATCGCCCTCATTCAGAGGCTAGAGAAGGTCACTCATTGGTTCATGTATGCGCGCTGTGCGTGCGTGCGTATACGCACAGCGTACATACATGAACCATGTACCAACGAGTGACGACCTTTGTTTGCCTCTGAAAGGGGCGACCTTCAGTTTGTGACGTCATATGCATAAGGTCTATTATGTAGTTTCCTGATGATTTTTATTTTTGTAAAAAACATGACATTTATAGACAAGTTTTTGTAGCCAGTACACTGTAAAAAAAATGGTGTTCAGAAATTAAAAATAGTGTTTAGCCTAAAACATGTTTAGACTGTGCTTTTCTGTGATGTATACCTTATGAACAGGTGTCAAACAGCTAAGCACGTTTAGCTTTGTGACATGTACAGATCCTCTGTTTAGCATTTAAACGCATTCATAAACACGTTTATTTGGCATGTGTTTAAACTCTAAACACCTTTTTTTACAGTGTATAAACCACAGTTTTCCGATAAATTGCTGGGAAATTAAAATATTACAACTGCATCAAGAGCCAGAATACTTAAGCGGGCCCCAGACCCCCCCCCCCCCCAACAAAAAATTAGTATTAGTATTACAGGGGGTGTTGCCGCGCCCCTCACAAACGTTTGCAATACAAATGCATACCTGCCAACTGTTCCGTTTTTCCCGGAATTGTTCCGTTTTATTAGTTTTAATGTCGCCGAAAAACGGAACATTCCGGTTTTTAAAAATCTGGAAAGGAAAAAAATATATACATCATAAAATAAGGAAAATCGGTGTTTACAGCAGAAAATTGTATCCAGGAAAAGTGTTGTTTAATGTAGCGACCTATTTGATTGATGCCACAGCCGGATCTGACTACTCACTGTACGTGTACGTTATGTGTCCGTTTTGGGCACTGCGCAAAAGAGTATTGATCACAACCAAATTCTCTCTACGTTCCGTAGACTGTGATTAACAGTCCTACATGTATTTTTGTGTGTGTAGTGCGCGTGATGTATGCACCATAGTGCTAGCGCTGGACGTAGAACCGACTTACTGTCAAGTCTATCTGCACACAGTCTTCGCGCGCGAGAGCAGGAACTTTCTATGCGATCGTGTTTGCAGACGATAGAAATGGCGCTCAAACTTACTTATATTATGGAACGTATAGTTAGTTAGTGCAGCGCTAATGTACATGTACTAGACTTGGTTCCAAGTCTGTGACCGTGGTTTTTTGTCTGCCTGAAGCCAATACAGTCCCAATATACGGCTCCTGCAGTATCGCATTAAATAGCGCCCTCTTGTGTATTAACCTCCGACATTAACCTTCGATCACAGACTTGGGAATGTTGTTCGTCGGTTTGTACACACCCTATTGCGAATTAGTCCAAAAGTGGACGGAACAATCTGATTGGTCGGAAAGCCTTCCATAACATGAATATTCAAACTAAACCTTCTACATGCAGTTGGAGGAGATGTACTCAACGATTCCATTTAAACTGTAGGTAAGACGTTTTTTGTAGAGAAGGAATTATGTATTTTATTTTGTGCTTTTTTACAACTCTAAGATCTCATTAAATTTACCTATCATTTCAAATACTCTTTACGTACCAAGCTCTATACAAATTTAATATCGAATGAATATTACAGAAAGAATATAAGCGAGTGTAACCTGTTAGTAATAGACGCGGCCTACAAGGTTTTTGTGGCCTCCTGATTGGCCATCTCTCTAGCATCCGTATTATTATGTAAATTTTAGCTATGAAACATGAATATCCCACAAACACAAGAGGGTCAAGTCTGAGATCGCGAGTTAGGGCTGTGATAGCCAGTAGGGTAGTAAACGGCGTTTTGCGTGGCTGATGTGCTGGTAGACAAAAAATAACCGCGATCTCAGACTTGAAATCAAGTCTACTAATGTACATGCACATGTACAGGTTCATACGTTGTCAAAATGTAATGTACATGTACATTATAAGTATATCGCATGGCAGTCAACTCGCCCCCCTGGCAAACTCACCCCTTACAATCTCGCCCCTTACAAACTCGCCCCGATAGTACAAACTTGCCCCTCACATGCACAAACTCGCCCCTCAAAAACTCGCTCCCGGTAAACTCGTCCCCGACAAACTCGCCCCCCGTAATTTTTAATAATAATAATAATAATAATAATAATAATAATAATAATAATAAAGATTTGTAGCGCGCACATATCCACCCTGCTGGGTGGGCGCTCAAGGCGCGGAAACAAAGAAAAAACATGAATACAAACAGTATACAATGATAGCATAGGAGAAAAAAAATTATGCACTGAGATACATGTACCGACAATGCAATTACAAATATACATCATCTTTGAAGAATTGTGACATGAGTTTTAAGCATTGACTTAAATCTAGTTATACTATGACAAGATTTGAGTTTAGTTGGAAGATGATTCCAGAGTCTCGGAGCCGCGACAGAAAAAGACCTATCACCCCAGTTCCGTTTTGAAGTTGGTTCCTTTAGGAGTGACATGTTGCTGGAGCGCAAATTGCGTGATGGAGTGTAGACTTTAAGCAGTTCAGAAATATAAATTGGAGCAATACTAAAAGATTTGTGAACAATTAGCATAAGTTTAAAAACAATTCTCTGTGAAACAGGAAGCCAGTGCAGGAGAGCATTCCCGTTATCGAGCCGTGATGTGACAAACGCATGTATAATTTATTCAGCAGCACTTTTATTCAAGTATTTCCTTATTCGGCTAATATTTCTGATATGAAATGATGATATGCGAACAATGTTGGACTTGGAGATATAAGGTTTTAAAGTCATTCTCGAGTCAAATATGACACCCAAATTACGTGCTTGTGATGAGGGGGTTATCTGCGAGTCACAAATTGTAATAAATGGAAGAGAAACTTTAGATAATTGCTGACGTGATCCAAATAGAAAAATTCTGTCTTTTCGTCATTCAATTTCAAGAAGTTTTGTCTCATCCAACTACGAATCTCTTGAATACATTTCTCCAGCGTTGTAATACACGAATCGGCAGGTTCTTGAGAAGATTTAAAAGTAATGTAAAGCTGCCACCTCACGCTAATAACCATCTCACGCTAATAAGACTGGTTTAATAGAAGAGACTAATTAAAACATAATTATAATAAAGGCAAGATGTACGGGGCTAAGCGGGGCAAAATTAGGCAACCAAACTGTTCTGCTTTCAACTGAAATACTGAATCTCCGTTTTGAATGTAAAGAAATAATAGCATTCTCTTTCCTGTAATAAATTCGACAAAACGAAATGCATGTTCACGTTTTCTCGTTGACGACATAAATAAACTTTTACAAGTTGGTTCAGAGAGAGTATAGGCCCTAAGCATACTCGTAAAAAGCAGTTTTGACACTCAAGTACCGACAGGATTTTGTTACAGGTACTATGAGAAATTTGTGCGGGTTATAAAAATCATTGAACCGAAACTTCGGCTCAACGTTCAACCGAGTGATCGCAACTGATGCGGGCGCTAAGGAAGTAGTGAATTACTCATGCAAGAAAGTCTTGCCCGTCCGAGAGATTTGTTTTACTGGTAATGACCAGACTCTAATTAACCTAGTGCAGGAGGTTGCGGTCAACATTGGCGAAGGATATAGTGTTTCATTGACCATGAACTTAAAATGGAAGACAAGCGAATTTTAGCGATGCTCCCTGACGTGATCAACGGGAAAACCCACTCAGGCGGAACTCATGGAGGAGCTTAGAACTTGCATGCACATTAAGAATAGTCATAAGTAAGACTAATTGCGGTGACACCATGTAAGAATCTCAATTGAGTAGTAATTAGTTCTGAAAAGAATAGTCATGTTTTGAACGGGATGAGGTTTTCAAATTGGGTAATGCCACAGTCGAATTTCGACGCCCTCAACTCTCTTAATGTAAAAGAGTGAAACCACTCTTTCAAAGAGCTATATGGCGGACAAATCTTTTTGGAGTGGATAAAGAGTAAAATTAGTAGTGTATAAAGAGTGAATTGGTAGCCTTTTACTGTATTTTTCAATCGAATCAGAGTGGGTTTCAAAAGAGTGGGTTTTTAAAAAAAAATTATGAGTAGTTGCCAATCACAAGGCCTACAGGCCACTCAAGGTGAAGGCTAAATAGGGGAAAGTTGGTAAGAGAAGAAGAAATCAAAAAGTAGAATGATGAATATTGATGTTGCTTTTAAATTGAGACAGATTATAGGTGGCAGGGAAGCAGGATACAGGTAATGAATTCCAAAGTAAGGCAGTACGTGGAAAGAAACTGGATGAGTACCGCCAGGTATTTGCTTTGGGGACAGATACAGTATAAGGATGAGAATGAGCAGAGAAACGTGTGGTGCGGCCAAAGGTACGGTTAGGTGGAACAACCAGTGAAAGTCCTTTGGAACACCTACCATTATATTATCTGTAAAAGAGGCTCAATGAGGCTACAGAGCGACGGAGAGATAGGGGTTCCAGAGATGAAGTCAAGTCATGTCCAACTAAATTTGCAATACGTCGCTGTATACCGTCAAGCAGGGCCAAATGACAAGCTGGAGCACCAGCCCAAATATGGGAGCAGTATTCCATGACAGGACGTATTGTGGACTTACAAGTAGAGCATAACGGATGGAGGAAGATATTGCCGCGCACGATATAAGCAGCCTACGCGCTGCGAGGCCCTTTTGGCAATACTACGAATGTACCTGTCCCAGGAGAGGTTGGAGGTGAGATCAAGACCAAGCAGCCGGATGTCAGTGAGCTCCTGCAATGGTATTGAATTCATTGCCAAGGTAGAAAAATGTGGGGATCTGGACCTGGACAAACAATTGAGTCTTCTTTTGATTGAAAGTGACAAGCCAGTCGTTACCCCAGTTAATGACATTCTCTAGGTCAAGGTTGAGAACAGTACTGACTTGAGCACAGGATGTGGCAGACAAAGGACCAGGGTATGCAGTATACACTGTTGAGTCATCTGCATACATGGCCAACTGTGATGAGACAGAGTCAGGCAGGTCATTGATAAATAGTAAAAATAGTGACGGGCCCAGGACAGAACCCTGCGGGACACCTGCATTAATACAACGGGTGGAGGAGGAATGGCCCTCGTGCACAACAGAGATCTGACGTTCACTGAGAAAGCTAGAGAATAAATTTAGCAATTCACCAGAGATGCCATATGACTTCAATTTATGGATGAGCCCTCTGCGCCAAACTTTATCAAAGGCCTTTGAAATATCAAGGGCAACAAGCCTTGCTTCACCACGTCGATCTAACGCTCTATTTATGTGTTCTGTGATCAGGGATAGGATATCACCTGTTGACCGTGAATGTCGGAAACCATACTGAACATCAGTCAGGAGCTCATGTTCTTCGAGATAATCTATGAGTTGCTGGTTAATCAGGCTTTCAAAGACCTTACTCATAATACTTAATAGGAAGAAGGCTTATGGGTCGATAATTGGAGGGATCTGCTTTCGCTCCCGAGCCTTTAAACACAGGAACAACAGAGGCCAGCTTCCAATTGGATGGAAACACTGAGTGTGACAGGCAAAGATTATACAGTTTGGAGAGGATAGAGGACAGTTCTGGTGAACACATCTTCAGTACAGTTGCAGGAATTCGGTCAGGTCCTGAGGCTTTAGAAGTGTCAAGATGACTGATGACTTTAGCTACCATCTTAGGTGTGACGTTGATCGTACATTAAGAGAGAAGACATTTGGAGTGAGAGAAGATGATATTTATAACATCACGTACCCCAAATCAGGTAATATTTTCAAAGTTGTAATTGATTTTATTCTGTCATGTTAGCCTTGACCAAGGCGCATCGGAATGGTTTGGTCGCATAGTTTTGCCCCCCACGAACAATTTTCGGCATCAACTTTTTCCGAAGTTGGCTGCTCATGATCCGAAAAAGGGCTTATTTCTGGACCAATTGTCTACATGACCAGAAGTTTACCGAAGGTATTTGATCATATGATAAGAAACAATATAGTTCAATTAAATAAATTACTGGGTTTTTTTAAAATTAAAAACCCCTAGGGCTCTTGGGAAAATGTGGAATTTTCCTGTCTGTTTTAGTGACTGTACATGTACAGTACATGTACGTGTACCATATCCTTACAATACATGTACATACCTACATGTATACATGTACATAGGCCTATAGATATACGCGCGTGTACTGTAGACTGTAGGCATAGTATTAGTATTGAGTACATCTATTTTTTTTTAAAGCTTAGAAAATTTCCAGTGCGAGGTTAGGAAATCAGATGGGAAAATAATATATAGGGGAAAATAATTGTCATGGGAGCGGGGTATGCACGAAAGATTATCAGGGCCAGGGGGAGCTTTTTATTCAGTATTTGAAATCATCTTTATAGAGGGTAATCCATCCAACCCAGCGGATCATTTGGGGCCCTCATAAAAAAATACGACTGTTACATGTAAAACAAATGAACTAGACATGCTACCGGTAGCATTTGGAATACCCACCCACCACCCCCCCCCCCCACCCCGCGCCCCGAAAAAACAATTATGTTATTTTACAACCAAAAAAAATAAGAAATAAATATTAAGAAATGAAGATTAAAAAATGCTACGTCATATTTTAATAAAGTCCCCACATGCATGATCCTTGGCATAGTAAAAATGGCGTTTTGTTTACATTTTCACCATATGTTTTGTTCATGCCTACGTTGTTCCACTGAGGTTTTTAAGTCTGTTTTCACCACGAAATCACTTTCGGTGAACTGAACTTCTCTAGCAAGGACCTGCTACGAAGTCGCAAAGAAATTCATATATTGCTCCTCTCTAAAAAAAAATTGAGCAATTGACCACGCCCACCCCGTATTGATACCATTTTCTTAGACTTCATTTTCTTATACATCATGCCGCACCACACTCTACTCGAAAAGCTGGCCGTGGACCAACATGGACCTGGCTGAAATCTTTTTTAATTGGTCGACAACACTGTTTTTCTTCATGGACACCAGTTACATCAGGTGTCCCCCAAGGTAGTGTTCTAGGCCCCCCTCCTTTTCAATCTGTTCATTAATAATGACATTTCCAAAAACCTAACTACAAAGTGTTTGCTCTTTGCTGATGATACTGTCATCTACCAGCCAATCCAATCTCCCAGCGATGAACTCTCCCTCCAATCTGACCTCACTGCACTTAGTCAGTGGAGTGAGTTGAATGGTATGAAGCTCAATACCAGTAAGACCAAGGTCCTGCACATATCTAGATCCAAGAAACCAGCGCATCTTCCACAATATATTCTACAAGGTGTTCCACTCAGTGTCACTTCAATCTTCAAGTACCTCGGGATAAACAATCAACGATACATTGACATGGAACGACCATGTTAATGCTGTTGTTTCCAAAGCAAATAGGACATTGGGCTTCACATGGCAAATTGCTGGTGGATCATCAACTAAGGCTTTGACATCACTTTATAAGTCTCTAGTATTTTTATTACCAGTACTTGAGTATGGGCTGCCAGCTTGGTCCCCATATACATCAACCAGCATTTCTAAACTTGAACGGGTTCAAAGGAGAGCCAGCAGAATGTGTCTTAACAACTTGAACGTAAAGGAACAATGACCTATGAGGACAGACTACATGCATTAAACTGGATATCATTGGACTCTAGGAGACAAAACATACATTGATATTCACAACAAAATGTCTCTTTGGTCTAATTGATTGCCACACAATTAAATTCAACACAGTAGTCAATACTGACACCAGGACACCCTTACTTTTCACCACCATTATGCAAGAACCCTAGCTCTCAAGAACAGCCCTTGCCATTCATTCCTCTCGCATATGGAATTTAAATGTTTTAACAACAGTTTATCAGATCATTTTCACGATACATGTAGTTAATTTTATTTTGTTTATTGATCTATTATTGACTGATTGGCATATTTGAACCTATATTTGTTCATTTTTTCTTAATTTTTCTTTATTGACTGGATTATTTTTATTTATTTTATTTATTTATGTAATTATTTATTTTTCTTGTTGCTCTTGTTTACTTTTTCTGGAAGATCAATTTATTTATTAGAACTTGTAGCTTTGCATGGTGAGGATGATAAGTAAGAGTAATTGCGGTGACACCATGTGAAATGCTCAATTGAGTAGTAATTGAGTAGTAACACCACTGAATTTGTTCAGTGGTGTGACAAAAACCACTTAGAGATTAATACAAAGAAAACAAAGGATATGGTTTTTGATTTTCGAAGGAATAAAACACACATCCCGGCCACTGTGATCAAAGGAGAATCTCTTGAGAGAGTGACTGAGTTTAAGTACTTAGGAATCGAGATTGACAACCAGTTGCTTTTTGATAAATGTGGTAAATCAAAGTGCAAAAAGTTACAGCAGCGTCTTTTCTTTTTAAGGAAACTTAATTCATTTTATGTGGACAGAACCGTTTTACAAATGTTTTACAAGTCTGCCCTGCAAAGTATTATTACATAATTATTGTCTTAAGCCCCTTTCACACTAGACGTATTTCCCGGGAAATTCCCGGGATATTTGTTCACACTTCAAAAGTTACTCCCAGGAAATTCCCGGGAAGTAGCTTATTCCCGGGAAATAATTACCCCTGCTCGGGAGTAGGGGTAAGCGAGTTTTCCTGAATAGTGTTTTTCCCGGGAAATAGCAACTAGTGTGAAACGAAAGCGGGTTTAACTTACCCCACTTTCGCATCGCGGATGTTGGGACGTCAAGTATTGAAAGGTCAGCGAGGTCACAATTAAATAGCGCGCCAAATAGCTCGCGCGCTAATATCCAGTGTTGTATTTCGATATAATTATACGTATAGCACTTCTACGACAACGTATCTCCACCACTCGCCTCCACCTTTTCAACAGTGAGCAAGCCATCATTACACACAAGCTACGTCTACAAGACACCTTACAACAGCTCGATTTCAACAAGATTCAAGCATTAACTACCAAGTCAGCCAGCCATGTTTTCAAGACCACCCGCCTCAAGCAGATCAACAAATTCAACAAACTCATACATAACAAAAGAGATTCTAACAAAAGAGATCAACTTAAGTTATCAGAAGCCAAGAAAACTGTCGTCAACCTCAGCCAACGCCAACTCACAACCGAAGAAAACAAAGTACTCTCTCTCGGCCTCAACTTCATCGCAGCACCCAAGAAGATACCAGTTGAAGAAATCATCCAAGGCATTGATGAGCCAGCAATCAGAAGAAAAGACAAATCCGCAGCAGATGACATCCGAATTCAAGTCCAACAACTCCTCAAGAACTGCAGACCACCCAAACCGAACATCACCAAATTAGAACAACAAACAATCAAGACGCTCAGCCAAGATTCTTCCATCCACATCCTAAATGCAGACGAAGGGAACACAGCAGTCATCATGGACCAAGAAGAATACACAAGCAAGATCCAAGACATCCTCAACACAGTCACATACTGCAAAGTTAACAAGAACCCGATCCCAGCTATCGAAAGAAGACTTGCCAGCAAACTACTAGCACTCAACCGCACTTCAGCCATACCAACTCCACTATATCGTTCTCTCCGCCCATCCAGCTCAACATGCCCAAGATTCTTCGGCCAGCCCAAGATTCACAAACCCGGTAACCCGCTCCGTCCTATCATCTCATCTATAAGGGATCACCGACTTACAACACAGCCCGTCACCTCACCGGCATCCTACGCCCCCTAGTTGGCCAGACAGAACACCACCATCCAGCCAACTGACACGTTGGTGAGCTTTGATGTCGAGTCACTGTTCACCAATGTCCCCACAAATGAAGCCAGCCTCATAGCCAAACAACGACTCCAAGAAGATTCGACCCTTCCAGAACGAACCAACCTCTCACCTGACCAAATCCAAGATCTCATCAACACATGCACCTCATCCACAATTTTCAATTGGCGGGAAAACTTCTACAAGCAGGTTGCGGGGACCCCATGGGATCTCCCCTTTCTCCGGTTTTAGCCAACCTATTCATGGAAGACTTCGAAAAAACAGCTCTACTATCTGCAACTCACAAACCAACACTATGGCTCCGCTATGTGGACGACACTTTCATCATATGGCCACATGGAACGGACAAATTACAAGATTTTCTTCACCACCTCAACAACCAGCACCCGGACATCTCTTTCACCATGAAAATCGAAAAAGATAATTCCCTCCCGTTCCTCGATGTAAACATCACAAGAAAAACAGACGGCACCCTGGGACACGCCGTTTACAGAAAGCCCACCCACACTGACCGCTACCTGAATGCCAGATCTTTTCATCCACCATCAGTCAAGTCTTCAATACAACGCACACTAGTACAACGAGCATACAACATCTGTGACACCCAACATCTACAAGAAGAACTCAAGCATGTCAAGCAAGTCCTCAAGTACAACGGCTACAAGATCACCACAAACTCCACCAAACAACCACAAACCAGAAACGACCAAGAACCAACATTAGTCCATCGCTATCCTCCCATACATCGGCCACACATCACACAAGATCCAGAAAATCCTGAAAAAAGCAGACATCCAAGTATATCACACCTCTTCAATGAAACTCCAATCTCAGCTCCAGACACACAAGGACAAACTCGACCCTGCCAGTAGATCTGGTGTTTACCGCATCCCCTGTGAATGCGGTAAAGTTTACATCGGAGAGACTGGCAGGGACCTTCAAACAAGACGCAAGGAACATAAACCACATGGCAGGAAAGGCGAAATAGACAAGTCAGCAATCATCAAACACGCGTACAACAACAATCACACCATCCAATGGGAGAACACCGCACTCATCGCACCAGTCAAGAATTGGTATCACTGACGCATCCGTGAAGCCATCGAAATCAAGAAACATCACACAGTACCACAAGACATAGGATACAACATCAGCAGCATCTGGCAGACAACACTTCAGCACAACCAGGCATCACCACCAGCAACACAGCACTGACACACTCCACTGAACACCAGGCTCACACAGACAACACACCCCAGCGAGCACCAATCACAAGAGTTCCAGCAAACAACAACACGCTCCAGCAAGCACCAATCACAGCAGTGCAGCCCACAACAGGATCCTCCAGCAGTGTATATAAGACACCACTCTCCACATCTCTCCACATCTCTCCATTCTCCTGACGCCGGCCAGAGCATACTTGCCGAAACGTTTAGAACAAAACCGGCTCTTCTCAGAGCCAACACCTCTACTTTAGAGATCTGTTACATGGTGCTTCCGAAAACTTTCCTAATTAATATTCATTTAATGATCACGCGGTGAACCGGTGACCTCCTCGCGTCGATTAGCCAATCAGCATGCAGTACCGTGAAGATTGCACGCGGCGCACAACTGCGTCATTAGAATGCAGTCGATCAACTTCGGTGGGTCTGTGAATATTACATAGGTACAGTTACATACAGTAAAATTATGTAAATTTCATTCAAACTTTGTTTGAATATTCATTAGGGTCGACAGCAACTAACTGTGCAGTTACTTATGAATGAACTACATGAGTGAACAGCAAATAGACCGCCCACTGGAGGCCATGTAGGGAGCGTCTTACCACCGCGAACACGTGTATTGTTAGGTTTGATATCAAGTCTGAGATCGCGCCTTTTTTGTCCACCAGCACATCAGCCACGCAAAACGCCGTTTACCCCTACTGGCTATCACAGCCCTAACTCGCGATCTCAGACTTGACCCTCTTGTGTTTGTGGGATATTCATGTTTCATAGTTAAAATTTATATAATAATACGGATGCTAGAGAGATGGCCAATCAGGAGGCCACAACAATCTTGTAGGCCGCGTCTATTACTAACAGGTTACACTCGCTTAAAATTCTTTCTGTAATATTCATTCGATATTAAATTTGTATAGTGCTTGGTACGTAAATAGTATTTGAAATGATAGGTAAATTTAATGAGATCTTAGAGTTGTAAAAAAGCACAAAATAAAATACATAATTACTTCTCTACAAAAAACGTCTTACCTACTAAATGGAATCGTTGAGTACATCTCCTCCAACTGCATGTAGAAGGTTTAGTTTGAATATTCATGTTATGGAAGGCTTTCCGACCAATCAGATTGTTCCGTCCACTTTTGGACTAATTCGCAATAGGGTGTGTACAAACCGACGAACAACATTCCCAAGTCTGTGATCGAAGGTTAATGTCGGAGGTTAATACACAAGAGGGCGCTATTTAATGCGATACTGTATTGGCTTCAGGCAGACAAAAAACCACGATCACAGACTTGGAACCAAGTCTAGTGTATTGTTAATGTTCGTGCGTGACGAGGTCAGTGCTGAAGTGCAAAAGTTGTCGTTTTGAATTCGACGGGTACATATGTACAAATTTTCCAAAAGCAGAAATATTGGGTTTCTACAGCAAGTAGACAAACTACATTTGCATGGGGTACAGTTAATATGTCCAGTACCTGTTTCTTTTGGGAGCATGGGTTTCATAAAATAGAGGGTATATGCATTTGGTCTATACTTGTCTGTGTGCGTATGCAGTGTGTATTTCAACGCTGGTGTTTGTATGAGAGATGTCCGTTTACTTATTGTAATGTTCTACTATTCTTCAAGCTTGTTTCCCCTGATGGACTTCCAGGTTGGCACTATTGTGTATGTATATAAGCCACCCACCACAGCGACAAGTTTTCCTTCTGATAAAAGATAGCCCTATCGAACAGCCCAGTATCTTCAGCATCGTCCTGCCCCCTGTCCCTTGCCGTGCAGCCTTGAGTTCTAGCCACGCTCGTCGGCAGTAACCGTGCTTCCACCCAGGATATGCTGTAATCTTCCAGTTTTTCATTTGGACTGCTCCTCGATACCCTGTCTTCACTGCGCCTCTTCAACTTCTTCTGACTTCTAGCTTTCTTCGGACTTTTTCCACTTCTCCATACACTGTTCTTCAGTTTCTTCTGACTTCGCATCATTTATAACCTCGTCACTGCGCCTTGTTTCTTCAAGTTCTTCTGCCTTCTTCGGACTTGTCCATTTTCTGTGCTCTGGTCCTCATCATTTTTTTTCTCGGACTTCACGTTGTTTATGAACTGCGTCAGACATTTCGTGTTTTGTGCGATCCTCCTTCGTGAGCGTTCTGATGCCTGCAGCTTTCTCCAGCTCCACGTACCGCAAGTTTAATCTGTTTTAATTTTTTTAACGCTTGATTATTGTTGTGTGTATTTATATCTTGTTTTATGCATACATGTACATTTCACTTTTTTTTAGTGTCGAGTTCACTTGGCATAATATCTGTCCATTTAATTTCTTTTTGTATATTTTATTTTCCTTTCTTTGTAAGTTCCAATTATTTTTGTGGATAGAACCTTATCATGTCCCCTCCACAATGTCCACCCACTAGCTCCACTACGCAATTTCCTTATTTTAAAACAGACCTTCCTGCCCCATTTTCAGGTGATGGCTCCGAATGATTTATGAGCCTTATGAGCAGGGGTAATAATATAATGCGCCTTGAGCACCACTTAGTTGGTGGATACGTGCGCTATATAAGTCCACACATTATTATTATTATTATTATTATTATTTCGCATTAGCACAGCATGAAAAGAAAGATCTTGTTTTCCTTTCTGCCGGTTACACCTCGAGTCAAGCTACGTCCCGTAGCCTTAGATCTCGAGTGTCTTTCGCAGAATCCTTGCTGTCCCTAAGAGTGCCGCCTTCTGTAGTAATTCTACTCTAACAGATGTTCCTATCTCCTTGAGATGTTTCTCCAACGCCTTCGGGATTGTACCCAGTGCTCCCACTACCACAGGAATAACCTTCACCTTGACTTGCCACAGCTTGCGGAGTTCTCTCGCTAAATCCTGATATTTCTGTACCTTCTCCTTCTCCTTCGAAGCTACTCTACTATCACCCGGCACAGCTATATCAATAAGATGACACATCTTTGCATTCTTATCCAAGACAACAACATCCGGCCGTCTATGTTCTATAACATGATCTGTCTGGATGTTGAAGTCCCAGAGAATCTTCACATGATCCGTTTCTTCAACCTTTTCCGGCACATGGTCGTACCACTTCGATTGCACCTTGACACCGTACTTCTTACACAGATCCCAATGGATCACCTTGGCCAACTTGTCGTGTCTGCCTTTGTACTCTGTCTGAGCATGCACTCTGCATTCGCTGACAATGTGAAATACAGTCTCCTCCGCCGCATTGCACATTCTGCACATAGAAGATACATCTGACTTCTCGATCCTTGCCTTCATCACATTCGTCGGCAGAGACTGGTCTTGCGCTGCAGTAATCAGACCCTCAGTTTCTTTCTTTAGTTCTCCTCTCCTCAACCATTCCCAAGTCTTGCTACTTGCCACTTCTTCTGTACATCTCAGGAATCGGCCGTGAAGTGGTTTTTCCTGCCAATCTCGTGTTCTTTCTTCTCTTCTTTGATTCTTATACTCCTTTGGACCCAATTCGTCTGCCTTCATGTATTTCTGCGCAACCTTCAACAACTTTTCCTGAGTACTTCTTACATGACACTGCAAGCTCCTTCTCTCGATGTTAACGCTGTCTGATACACTAAGTAACCCTCTTCCGCCCTCTGACCTTGGTAGATAGAGTCTGCTGACATTCGACCGTGGATGTAACATACCGTACATCGTCATCACTTTCCTCGTTTTCCTGTCAGCAACATCTAGATCTGCCTTAGTCCACTCGACAATTCCGCACTGTATCTCATTAGTGACACAGCCCAAGTGTTGATCGCCTTTATCATATTCCTCCATTCAGCTTGGACTTCAAACACTTCTTCACTCGTCTTATATACTCTTTCTTAAGTCTCTCTCTTCGATTCCTCGTGCAGTACATGATCTGCTTCAAGCACTCCAAGATACTTATAACTTTCTTCTTCACCCAACGCCCTCAATTGTGTGCCATCTGGTAAAGCAATTCCATCCGAATGTACCCTTTTACCCCTCTTCATGGTCATCGCAGCACATTTCTCCAGACCAAACTTCATGCCGATGTCATCGCTGAAGATCCGTACAGTCTGCACCAAGGAATCAATCTCTTTCTCGTTCTTCGCAAACAACTTCAGGTCGTCCATGAAGAGAAGATGATTAATCTTGCATCCATCCTTCGTCATCTCGTATCCCGCACTAACCTTCCGCAAAATCATCGTCAAAGGGAACAGCGCCAAAACAAACAACAGTGGAGACAGAGAATCACCCTGGAAAATACCTCGTCTGATGTTTACCTTACCAAGACATTCATCACTAGCCGTCAGATTTGTTCTCCATGTCTTCATGCTCTCACCCAGAAGACATTTCACCGCATCAGCTGCCCCTATCATATCCAAACATTCCATAATCCACGAGTGTGATACCATGTCGTATGCCTTCTTGTAATCTATCCATGCCATGGCCAGATTAGTTTTCCTGTTCCTACAGTCCTTTAGCACCGTCTTATCAATGATGAGTTGGTCTTTATTATTATTATTATTATTATTATTATTATTATTATTATTATTATTATTATTATTATTATTATTATTATTATTATTATTATTATTATTATTATTATTATTATTATTATTATTATTATTATTATTATTATTATTATTATTATTATTATTATTATTATTATTATTATTATTATTATTATTATTATTATTATTATTATTATTATTATTATGCATATCCAGCGCCAACGCAATGCACAATGCAACACCAGCGAGAGCCTTGTGTGCGTGCCACACCCTCCCGCCTCGTGGCTTGGATTATAATGTGAAACCCATACCATGGAGGAAGGAACACACTAATCTTCCTGAGAAACAAGTTGGTTTTCAACTGAAATAATCTCCATTTCAAATTTAGGAATTTTGTTCGACGACATAGTAGGCTAGTAAGTCGTTCGAACGACTTAGTATGTCGTTCAGACGACTTATTATCTCGTTCGAACGACTTGAAACAATTGTTACCCTTCAATTTGGCAGCGATGCGCTTCCATAATATGAAACGAAACAATGGCTACACAAAAATAGTAGCTGGCCGGGGTGATGCGTCGGCTGCGGCTATAAGCCAGGCACTTCGTGTCTGACGTCACTGTGTTTGATCTGGTATTGCGCAGCGCCCAGTTGAGGACCCAGCCAAAAGTATAGTTTCCTTTGTGTTTCCTCTCTTGGAAACAGCTGGGGATCCACTCCATTTTGATTGTGTTTAATTTTGGCGCGACAATTAGCGCGTCAGCTAATTGAATTGTAGCTGTGACAACCAGTGATGTCATTTTTTTACGAATTTAGAATTCGTAAATGGGCCTCATGTGATGAGCCTGTACTTGGTGACGTCATACACGAAGTGCCTGGCTTATAGCCGCACTGGTGATGCGCCATCACAGTATACACATAAAAGAAGTCTTGCCCGTCCTCTTCCGACAAGATTTATTTACTGGTACTATATAAAACAAACTACTCTTTCACACTTTGTTTTTTGTAAGGTAATGGCTGTAGAAAAGCTGCTGATATAATTATACATGTATGGCATGCTCTCCAGCAACTGCGCTTGCGCTGTAGCCTGTAATAATACGTCATCAGTGAGTACGCAGCGTCTGACGACACCAATTGGCCGGCAGACTCGACTAAGGGAAGCTAGTCCGAGTGACTTAATAAATATTGATGATCCCAGCCTATGCTATCACGATCGACAGTAGACTTTTGATCTCTGGTTGCCAACTTGTTTCCCTTTAAAGTCTTCCACAAAACTGTGTTGGTTATCAAATGAATCGAAACATTGGCGAAGGATACAGTGATTGATTTGATTCAAACTTAAAATGGAAGAGGAGCGAATTTTAGCGATGCTCCCTGACGTAATCAATGGGAAAACCCAGGCGGAACTCATGGAGGAGCTTAGAACTAGTGTGCACATCAAGAATAGTCATGTTTTGAACGGGATTAAGTTTTCAAATTGGGTAATGCCACGGTCGAATTTCGACGCCCTCAAGACATTTGAAGTGAGAGACGATGATATTTATCACATCGCGTACCCCAAATCAGGTAAAATTTTAAAAACTTGGGATTGATTTTTCGGAAAGAATGTCGTATCCGACCGCCACTATTTAACGGGTTTTTTTTTTTTTGAAGTGTTTTGCAACCGCTAACCTTTTTTTGGGGATACATAAAGCGAAAATTATCTTTAAAATCCACTTTTATGATGGTTTTCGGAAGTTATTTCCCTTCTTAAAAAAATCCTCCCCACCTAGAAGGATCCTATTATAGTTGCCACTGCGCATGTACAATGAACATGTTGGTCATTGTATACCAAAAATGCCTGATTTTTCATGGAATAAATATCATGGAATAAGTTGAAGTATATGTCCATCATCATCCATATGTTCTCCACCTTACTGGGTAGGTAATATTACATTATTGGTATATATTGAATGAGAAAAAGTGGCGGTTGGATACGACATTCTACCCGATTTTTATATCATAGGCCTTTGTAGGCCTATACTGTATATTACTTATACAAGAAACGACATAAAATTCCCCCAGATCAGATACCCCTTACTTTACTCTTCTTCACAATTATATTCCAGCTCGGACATTACGATCATCCAATCAGTCTCTCCTCGTATATCCATATCACGTTTCTTCAAAATACTATGGTCAAAGAACTTTTTCATACGCTGCTACGACATTATGGAATAATCTACCACTTCACATTCGCAAAGCTGACAATGTAAACATTTTCAAATCAATGTTAAAGGCTCATTTGTTTAAATCTACCTACATCTGATTGTATTGTAAAGTTGGTTGCTCTTGTATAATTTCTTGTCATTTTAATATTCATCACTTTTGGTATCTTTCTCCTATATAAGCGCTTAGAGGCACTTGCAATTTGCGCTATATAAATTTATATTATTATTATTATTATTATTACTTTTTATTATATGTGACTATGTGGCCGAGTTCACCGGATCCACTGTGTTACCGATAACTGCATGGGTCCCGCGTCAAACCTCATTTATTAACTGGAGATTCGGTAGTAATTATGGATTTCATGAGCTCAGAGATTCTTGTTTCTGGCTGTTCCTTCTAAGTCTCCTGTCTGTGTTCGATCCCAATGGATAGACCAGCTATCTATCACTGTAATATGGCAATGACATACATTACTGTACACGTATAGGCAGCGGCACCATTACATTTCACCTGCCGATCGTAATGTAAAATATGCCTGCGATTCGTATTCGTCAGATTTACCTATTTTTCATGAATTTGAAAGAAGTTGCCTTATAATTATTTGAATAAATCTCATATACAGAAATTTGCTTTCACTCTATACACGAGATCGTTGCAAAAATCGAAGTTGAACTCGCAGCCACCGTCATCAAGATAGCAGTAGCCATGTTTGAATCACAGATTGTGTTATGTGGGTGTACACCATACAAAATCCTCTCCTGAAGACGATCAGCGCATATCAAAACGTCGAGTTGTAACCAAACTGGTTCTTTTCAGAACCACTTACTACTCAAAGAGAATTTTACATGGTGTCACTGCAGTCTTTACTTAGAAATAAGCTCTTTTAATGATTCACATGACTTTTTGTGTTCGTCAGTTTTCATCTAGTTTAATTAATTCAGTTGTATTAGTTCGTATATATAAATTAAGAATAATCACACGCAAAGTACACAAAATTGATTAATAAAATGAAAGTCTTTCAATCTGAAATTGAATGAAGAGATAACCATATAAAAACAACGCATTCAGCAATGTCAACAAAATTCCATATGTATTGTAATATGAAGGCCGGGGAGACAAAATCAAAATGAAAACAATTATAAAAATAAATAAATAAATAATAATACTTTTTTTTTTTTAAATCAAGGCATGTTTGGTACCATCAACAACTTTTACACCAAATAGGTTTTATGTGATCAGTTTGTGTGAGATGACCGTACGTGTAAACTCCCTTGACCCTTTGGTGTGTGTTTTTTGTAGGAAGTCACTGGATTGCCGAGATATTGCATTTTATTATAAACGACGGCAGAGACGACTTCGACCGCAGTTTCATGCGTACTGGCCTGGAGGTCACCCAAGAGCTAACTGTCGATAATAGCACCCCCGGGTATAAAGTGTACGAATTGATGGAGTCTCCGAGATGTATGGGTTCTCATTGTTATGCAAGCTTAATGCCGCCAAATCTTTGGAAGTCACAGGCTAAGGTAAAAATTTACAGACGGTGTGAACTGTCCTAGGCGCGTAGCTGGGGGGTCGTGACAAGGGGCGGTCACCCCGTGTTTGAATTTTTGTTTTAATAGACTGAAACTAAAGAATTGGCCCAACAGCGAATTATTTTACCCCATATTTACCCTAAAACAGAAGGGGAGGGGTAGGGTAACCCATATTTACCCTAAAACAGAAAGGGAGGGGTAGGGGAAGGGAAGAGAAGTGCGTGGGGAGGGAGTGCGTGCGAACGAATGGTTTCAATAAATTAGTTTCCGTACTCGATTTAAAAAAATGAGTGCTTAATGTATTAAAATATGCAGAAATTGTGTTTACATTATGTCGCAGACTTTCATCAGGGCATGAAATCGGTGTCCTGACTGAAAATTAACTGGCTCATTTATGCAGCAGCAACGGTAATGTGATCTTATCATGTGGGTATTATTTTCAGTCGCTGAGTTAAATCTAAAAGTAGCACCCGATCCCATGCCCTGTTGATCGTGCCGTGATTGTCTCTAACGAGAACATAGTGAAAATGCATTCGTATGTATTCCAATGTGGAATATAATTCACCAGAGATCAAACATGAATGTTTGATACTAGACTACCGTCAACTTTACACGTAGTTTCATGCATAAATTGTTTTGTTTTGTTTTGTTTTTATTTATTTTTTTATTATTTTTTTAAATAGTATATTAACAATATTTTAAAGGTGGCATTTAAACGAGGCCAGTATACTCATAGCCCGCCACAGGTCAAGCATCAATTGTTTTGTATTTTGTTATCTGAAGATAAAAATGCATAGCTAGTTTAAAATGATAAAAGCAAGCTATGCCTCACCTTAAGATTTGCAAATATTTATTTCGACCCCACATTTATCACTCTGCCTCCCCTTTTCCAACCAACAAAGAAAAATAATTTCATGATTTTTGTATTTGTTATTTGTATTTTAGGTGATCTACTTGGCTCGGAATCCTAAAGACACTTTTGTCTCCTTCTTCAATTTCATGAGACCATGGTTTCAACCTTCCTTTCAGACCTGGGATGCATTCTTTTTATGCTTTTCTCTGAGAGAGTAGTACGTTTCCATTTACGTTTTAAGCATAAACATTCTTGGTAATCTCACCAAAGCTTCTCACGTAAGCCCCCACCCAGAAAATCCTGGCTAGCTGTACTCCACTATCTGACAGTGACGACACAATTTTTTTTATAGTGAATCATGATATAAAAACCAACCCGCGAAAGTTGCGTCTTATTTCATTGTGTCGTTAACATGTAAATTTAGATTGGATTGTTTGTATTCATATTCCAATGACAGAAATTCATTTAAAGAAATTATTTCAATAATTTTACTTAAACGGTGGCACCAGAGGCAGAAATATTCCAAGGGATGTTTGATACCGTCATCAACTTTACACCAAGTTTATAGTTTTATGTAAAACTGAGCACTGATGTTGTTCCTATATACCAATAGGGGACTTCAGGAGTGTCGTGGCCGAGCGGTCTAGCTTACCGGACTCGAGTTCTGGTGTTAGCAGCAGAATGTGGGTTCGAATCCCGGCCGTGACACTTGTGTCCTTGAGCAAGACACTTAACCATAATTGCTTCTCTCCACCCAGGGGTTAAATGGGTACCTGTGAGGGCAGAGTTGGTTGATTAGCCCTATATGCGCTGTAATGGCAGCAATTGAGCTGTATACTCCCCAGGGAGCTGAGATGGTTTCAGGAATGATTTATGAGCCTTATGAGCAGGGGTAATGATATAATGCGCCTTGAGCACCACTTAGTTGGTGGATACGTGCGCTATATAAGTCCACACATTATTATTATTATTATTATCTTGTGAGTATCAGCTAGTCTTGGTTCAAAACTGTGTTTGTATGTTTTTGATACACGATCCGACGGCGCTACACGAACGCTACAATCACGAACCGCTACCACACACGAACCGCCATCAAACACAGTCTTGGGAATTTCGTAGAATCTCCCCCCACCCCCCAAAAAAAAGAAACGGGGAAACTACTACGCATGCGTCAATTTGAAATGCAAGCGCGCGCTGCCCACATTTTTGGTGCGCACGCGCATAAACAACAACGGACTGCCGTGTTGACTGACGATCAACAACTTCACGGCCAGTCCGTTGTTGTTTATGCGCGCGTGCGCACCAAAATGTGGGCAGGGCCAGGGGGAGGAAGGGTCTTACGTGATCCGAGGCTTGACGCGCATTGTAGGCCATACCATTAATGTGACAGGGAAAAAAAAAAAGCGAAATGGTTTAATATTTAAATTTTCATACCTTTTATCATAGTTTAATTAACCATTAATAATCACAATGAAAAACACAACTCTAACATTTTTCAAAATATTTTGTAAAACTTAAAATTTTAATGTACTTTTTTTTACAGAAACTCATAATGAAATGACACCCTGAAATTGCAACAAAACAGTGTCAACGAACAGAAGATTCTGTAAAATTTTACCGTTGACCCTCTGACTTTTTCCCTTAATCTGAATAAATAATATTGATTTACCTTTCAAGAGAGTTTTAGGAAATCTGTCTGTTGACCCGCGATATTTTGATATTTCTAACGTAAATGATTCAGAAAATGTTGTCGCTGCCGTTATAATACACGTACGTACGTGCACGTATACGTTTGCAGCGCGCGATAGAATGTTATTGACGCGCATATCGGCGTTTGCGAATGAGACATGTACAGTAGCTTCAAGCTTCAAATGTATGGGCATTCATACGTCCCACATTTTCATTGTTTGTTTCAGTGTTAGGAGGATCTTGGTTCGATCACGTGCTTGGCTACTGGGAACGCAGAAACGATGAAAATGTCTTGTTTTTGAAGTATGAAAGTATGCATAAGGTGCGTATATTAAAACATACAGAAAGCTAAGATTCTTTTTACCAGTGGGCAAAATACCGCGGGAAACTTTCATGAAGGGTTTTGCTACAGGAAAAACGGTTGTGTTTTGAAACTATGCAACTCCATATTGTCCCTTTTGAAGTTCGAGTAAAGGGTCGGTAAAATATCATGAATAAAAATATAATGTGCTAATTTTTAAGTTATAGGCTTTATAGGCCTAAGGCCTAAGAAGACGGCGAAACGATGACCGATCACGACAATAATGTTTGGCTCGGAAATGAAGTCTGCGGATTCATTTAAAAAACAGCGAAATGTGCTAAAATCCTGGAACCAATTTCATAGCGCAGAATATTTAAGCTTAAGGCGTGTTCGCACTGGACTTTTTTTTGGGAAGGTTTTACCGAGACGATGGTAAAATGAAAATGGTTAGCCAATGGTTAACCTCTGTCACGTAATTCTTGACTTTCGACACGGGAAAAATTTTACCGAGACCGTGTGACGCGGGAGGCGCAACTGAGCTGTCGTATAATGACTCATGAGAGCGCTTTGCGACCTTTCTACGTTAATCTGATTGACCCAGTGTTTAAAACTTGCTGCCATATGGCAGTACATGCATTAAATGCGCCCGGCCCGCCCCCCACCGTGCGGTGAAACAATGCAGCGTATGTGTGCGTCCTGTGTAGCACGACCTTGCGCTCGCCGACATACGCTTGAGCCGGTTTTTAAACAACGCAAAGCGCATGCGTGGTGTCCCTGTGTAGCACGACGTTGCTCTCGGCCGATGTCTGTTTTCCTGAGCCGCTTTACCGACTGCACTGTCCGCACGGACCGTATCCCGAAAAGTTATCGAAGTTTTCCAGCAGTTGGCCAGTAAAAGTAAACTGCCCAGAAAGCAATGGAGAGGAAAACTTGTTGTCCGCACTGGACTTAAAATGTAGTGCACCATCGTCTCGGTAAAGTTTTACCGTATTGTCCAGTGGGCAGAACACGGTTTAGTAAAATAGCTTACCAGCCAAATTGTCACGTAATGTATATGTTTGTTGGTTCGAAGCTCAAATTGTCAGTGATAACCATTCAATAATTTCTGCTAAGCAGATTGGGCCCTGGTGACAGCTGGTGCTTGCTCGAGAGGCGCTTCAACATGTCGTGCACGGAGATAGGCCTCATTCTAGGATTGCTGTCAGCTGCACTGAAATAAGGGTTTGTATTTGCGAGGACTTGTGTGTGAGAATCCTTAAGATTTCGGCAGATGCAGCATCATAATCAACCCGCCCTTTTTCGTCCAGACCCTCAGGGATGGCTTCAAAACAGCCATGTCGGGAAGGGATCCGCCCGATGACGTCATCAGATAGCATCGTGGAGCGCGTGACCCGGCGAGATGCAGAAAACTTCTACAAAAGAATTCAAGATACGAATGGGGCAGGACGCATAAGGGCCTGCGCTGTTTGGAGAAAAAGGGTAATTGCTCTTGACAAAATATTGAGCGATCATAAAACACATGCCCCATAGTGGTTGTTGAAATATTATTATCATTATTATTTATTTGGCAAAATATGAACATTTTTAAAATTATAAACGGTTAAATAACAGAGTAATAATAATAATAGATTATAAAAGAAAACAAATATGTAATTGATATGTGCATGATTAGTTAGTATCGAGGAGTTTAAAAGTAAGGGCTGAGAGGAGAGGAATGGTTCAGAGAAGAGAATGGGTGTGGAGAATCAAAGTCAGGTAACTGCTGGTGCATGTTTCCCTTCATCCCATGATCTGTCCTGTTTCAAGAGGAATCTCAGTTTCACCTAGCCTTCTGAGTTTATTTACTTTGTATTTTTCTTCTATTGTAGCCCCTGTACCTTGAGGGTTTTTATTCTGTTTTTAGGAGAATATGCACACAAAAAGGGGAAAATACACAAAAATAGCAAAATTAACACCAAACAAGCCATAAATAAAAACATATTATACATACAAGCAAAACTCAACCTAAAGCAAAGCAATCGTGCATCTAAATAATTTTGTCTCAAAATTATTATTCCACATCTGTTGTTTACTGCCACCGTACACTGGTGCACCATCATACCACATAACTTAATCAGGCAGCCAATAACTGGCAACAAGACAACACAATATTACTTAATCAAATAATCATGCAATCAAAACAAAACAAAAATAAATAAAACAGTGCAATCAAATTCACAAACAAAGTAATAATGAGCAAGGAAACAGGAGGATGGACTAAACTTGAGTAGATATAGGCTAAGTATGGATGAGTGGACTATACGCACAACAACACGTAAAGCAGAAACATGTGTACATTCTGATATCTTGAAATGTATGTTCAAATAAATAAAATGATTCTAGAACGAGGGCATTCTCAACATTTATCTTGTAACATGCTTATTTGCTCTTGTTGCTCGGGAAACCCAGCAGGTTTTTTTCTCAAAGGTAAACATACACACATAGATAACACAAGAGTTTTTCAAATGCATACATAAGATACATAACAGCAAAAGAAACGTCACCCCTTAAATTTTGATAAGTCTGAGAATGTGTTTAGCTTTATGTGTCCTCAGATCGTCATGCATGACGAGAATTTTGAGGTCGTACTTACACATTGTGCGTTCGTAAGTACACTCCATACTCAATATTCTTCATTAAACAAATTATACACTATAAAATGAAAAATAATAAATATTTTAGGTGACGTTTTTTTGCTGCCAGTGTATACATACATACATAAACACAACATCTTCACTGTAAAAGGGGGGTAACACAGTAGTTTTTCTGTTGAAAATAATCAAAAAATTTACAACAGATTTTCAGATTTTCCTAGAATATACAGAAATGTGCCATTTCTAAATAGTTACATTCCGAGTATTCTTTGTAAATTTACAGCAGGTCTGCTGTTGATGCACAAGGGAAAAACAAAGAATCTGCTGTATAATAAAGAATCTGTCTGTATAATAAAGAATCTGCTGTATAATAAAGAATCTGTTGTATAATAAAAATTTTTTTTAAAGAAGTCTTTTTCCACTGCGCCAATTGACAAAACAAAATCCATTGTAAAATGAACAGTTTTAAATTCAGTGTGAGCTCTTGTGTTTATGTATGTGCATGTTTGTATTTCGGGTCCATTTTTGCTTTGAGAATGAACCCCATGGTTCGAAACGTAAGCACACAACCATTATTTTGCATTTATACTACAGGTAATCCTTAGGTTGGTTAGCAGTCAAAAGTTAATTCTCTATCTATTTATTATGTAGCAGCGGCGCTGCACAGACTTTTTTCAGTGGGGGTAATAGGGCACATGTTCAGGGTATGGGTTTTCCTTTTTTCTTTTCTTTTTTGGGGCAAATTTTTTGGGGGGGGAAATTTGTGGGGCACTGGGAAAATTTTTGGGGGCACTTTTTGGGGGGCCCCCCCGTGGCCCCGCTGTTTTGGCACAGATCAATTTGGGAAATTAAATTTCTATGAAAATTAATAAAAACTTTGGTTTTTGTGAAATTTTTTTCTTGAAAAAATGGGGAAATTTTTTATATCAGAAAAAAAAAATATTATATACAAAATAATCAATCACAAAACAAATATGTATTTAAATTAAAACCACCCTACCCGTTATCATTTAAAAGCATGACGCCACTGACCTCACTATCACTATCAGTGGTGCATGCCCATAGCCCTTAGACAGTGATATTTCATAATTTTTGAGTATTATGGGCTGTTTTTCCTTTTTTTTAAACCCCCAGTAAGTTTGGTTTATTTTGGGGAAATCAAATTTTGGGTAAAAAAACCAACCGTAAAAATTCAACTAGTAAACCCAAATTTTCTTCCAAGATGGCAGACAATCTAAAAAGGGTATTTTTTTTTTTTAATATTGCCCCTTTTTTTACTATGACGGAAAAAGTTAACGGGAAGACTTACCACAGGGCTCAGAGCCCCCTTTTTGACAGGGTTTCCCCGAGAAACAAAAAGGAACTGGTCTGACTTTGACCGAAAATAAGAGAACACTACTATTAATGCAGGTTTTAATTCAGCCTGGGTTTTGCCATTGTTTTCGATTTAATTTCTGAAAACAACGAATTCGTCAAGATATTTGAATTTCCCAAAAAAGGAAAAAAATTTGGCATCGAGCGATCGAACTTTTTGTCGCCTGTGATTTTGTTTTTTCCGATTAAAACAAATCATGTTATTTTCTATAACTGTGGGGTGTTTGGGCCCGTTGGGCAAGTCCATAAGTAAAAATAAAACGTTTTTAAAAAAACCCAAAAATTTTATTGGGAAAATTAATAATTCCCAAACCCTAATACACATTAGATTTATAACCCGGACACTGTCTTGAATAAAAAAAATAAATAATAATGTTTTGGGTTAGATTATTGAAAAAAAATTTGGGTTGGACCCCTACCGTTATATTAACGATAAAGTGATCAAACCAGTAGGAAATTTGTTGTGAGTGGGGGAGGAAAAACCCCAAATTTCCATTTCAATGCCGGACCCTACCCTCCCCTCTCAAGAAATTTTTTTTTACGAATAAAAAGGGTTAAAAATTTTTAAAAAAATGCTTTTTTGAGACAATTATTAAAATTTTGGGAATTATTGGGATTTAATATGTTAATTTTTGGGGGTTTTAAAGTTTGACCCAATTTTTGGGAAATTTTGAAAGTAAATATTTTGGAAAATGTTTAAAATTTTCAAACAACCCCAAACAAACATAATTTATAACGTGCTACCAAGGTTTGTTTATAGATTTTTTGGTGTAGCCCTGGGTTTTACACAGGGAGAAAAATTGGTCCTCAGTTGTTGGGACAGTAGACGAAAATGAATGTCCACGTTTGACATTATATTCCTCCAAAAATACGTACGCAAATGCCGACTTCCCCGTCCCATGGCATATGCAGTGGCTCCAACCCCTCCCCTGAAATAGGGATTCCTATCTTTTTTTGACTTTCAGACTCCTTATTTAGCATCATTAAACGTCACGTACACCGTGTAGTAGTATGTTTCCCATTGCATCAAACATTTTTTTAAGGACCTGGAAAATTAACGTAAATAAAACCAAAACAGCAATCAATGATGACTTTTTGAACCCAAAAAGGGAAAAAAACATATACTGATACATTTTTTGAAGTTTGCTTGATTTTTCAGGGGTTTATTGAGGGGTTTCAGAGGGTTTATTGAGTGAATAAGCCACGAAAATTTTTTTGGGAAAAGGGCAGTTAATTGATATACAAGACGTAGATCTTTTTTTTTACCGCAGAAATGTAATTGGTTTATAACCCGGGGGGAAAATAAAACTAGGCAGCAACAAGGTGATAACGGGTTTCCCCCAAACGTTGGGGTTGCTTTTTTTACATCTCCTTTTTGCGTAGCGCCCGGTTTGGAATTTGTTCGTTTAAAAAACAACCATGCAGCCGTCGATTACATCCCCATGGGAAAAACAGGTACACTAAAATTACATTTCAGAGCGAAGACGCGGGTGAAATTGTCTTTTTCAATCACCGTTTTTTCCGGGTTTACCCCGCTGGTTTCATGGGCCTTTTATTTTAAATGTTGGGGTCATGGTATGGAGGAAAAAGTGAACATCTGTTTTCAGTTTTTAAATAATAAAAAATCAGATTGAACGTTGTTTTTGGGCATTTTCAATTTCCCTTTTCTTCCCCCCAAAAGTATATTGAACTTTTTGGTAAATCCTTTTTTTCATTTTTCGTTTTTCGTTTCAAAAAAAGCAGATTTCCCTTTTCACCACACTGGCGGTCGTGAACATCTGCTTTTCTGGTTTGAACCCAAAAGAAATCGAACTTTTTGGGACGATCTTTTTATCCCTTTTTCTGCACCCAAAAAGCAGATTAGATTTTTGTCAAAAGTTAAAAGTGGACATCTGCTTTCTTTTCCCCCCAAACCCCAAAAATGATCGAACGTTTTGAAAAACCATTTTTCTGCTTTCCTGCTTCCCCAAAAAACGGGTCGAAGTTTTCAACAGTAGCCCGGGGGGACAAGTCTGCTTTGTTTTAAGAAAAGCAGATTGAATAGAAATTAGTTTTTTTACACAAACCTAGGTGTTTGGGGGGAAGTAAAGGGAAAATTTACCTTTTGTTAAAAATTTTTTACAAAACGATCTGTACAATGGTGCAAAATTGTGTTTACCTCTTGTGGAAGATTTTTTTTTAAATATTAAACTTTGACTCCGGTTTAGACAAAAAAGGCAAATTGGGGCAACTTTTTAAAATTTTTTGGGCAAAAAGATCGACAATGGTAAAAAATTTGAATTTTCCCCTTTGGGGTTTTTGAGATATATTTTTAAATATTAAACTTTGACTTCCGGTTTGGGCAGGAAAAAGGTCAATTGGGGTTTATTTTGTAAATATTTTTTGACAAAACGACCCTGGGACAAAAAGTTAATTTTCCCCTTTGTTGTTGGGTAGATTTTTAAATATTAAAATTTGACTTCCGGTTTTGGGCAGGAAGGGAATTTGGGGGCACCTTTTTTAATTTTTTTTCAATTAACGACCTGTACAATGGTTTAAAAAAGTGAATTTTTCCCCTGGTTGTTGAGAATGATTTTTTTTTTAAATTTAAAAATTGACTTCCGGGGTTTGGGCAGGGAATAAATCAAATTGGGGGCATGTTTGTAAAATTTTGAAATTCAATTTACAAGGGGGCAAAAATGTTAATTTACCTCTTGTGGGGTTTTTGAGATTGATTTTTTTAAAATTAAAATTTGACTTCCCGGTTTGGGCAAAGAACAAATTGGGGTCACCTTTTTTTTAAAATTTTTTTCAAAACGATCGTACAATGGTACAAAAATTGTGAATTTACCCTTGTGGTTGTTGAGATTGATTTTTTTTTTAAAAAAATTTTACTTTCCCGGTTTGACAAAAAAAAAAAAGTCATGTTTTGTAAATATTTTCGACAATTATCAATCTATACAATAGTGCAAAAAATTCCCTTTACCTGTTGTGGTTGTTGAGATATGATTTTTAAATATTAAATTTTTACTTTCCGTTTGGGCAGGAAAGGTCAAATCTACCACAACTGGGGTTTATCATTTTTTAAGTTCTGACATGCCCAAATTTCGTTCATGTGAAGTTTGCAAAGTTTTTTTTTACATGGGGGGAAAAAGAAAAAGAAAAGAAAAAAAAAAAAAAAAAAAAAAAACAAAAAAAAAGAGGTGTTTCAATATCCGAAACCCAATAAATTAGTTTGTTACAAAACCCAGGGGGGTTCGGGGGGAAGTAAAGGTCAAATTGGGGCCTTTGGTAAAATTGTTTTGACAAAAACGATCGTACAATGGATGCAAATTGTGAATTTACCTCTTGTGGAAGATTTTTTTTTAAAAATTGACTTCCGGGGTTTTGCAGGAAATAAAGGTCAAATTTCAACTTTGTTAAAATTGTTTTTTTAAAATTTAAAGATCTGTACAATGGACAAAAATTGTAATTTTTGCTCTTTTGGTTGTTGAGATATGATTTTTAAATTAAACTTATTTTGGGTTTGGGCAGGAAGAAGGTCAAATTTGGGTTTTTTGTAAATATTTTTGGGAAAAACGACCCTACAATGGACAAAAATTTTTTTACCTTGGGTTGTTGAATATGATTTTTTTTAAAAGTTTAAAATGACCCGGTTTGGGGCAGGAAGAAAGGGCAATTGTCATTTTTGTAAATATTTTTTGACAAAAAATCTATACAATATAAAAAAATTTTCCCTTTACCTGTTGTGGTTGTTGAATATGATTTTTAAAATAAAATTTTACTTCCGGGTT
>CM055818.1:41348735-41376594 GCA_029582265.1 Zoroaster sp. YZ-2022
GGCCCAGACTAACCGGTTTCGCATCGTTTTGGTTAGCATTTTGTGTCGGCACGTTACTGGGCCAGTTCTGGTTTTGTACCGGATGAGTAAGGGCTACATGAACTGGGCCAGTTCCAAGCCTCTGTGCAAGCCAGAACTGGGCCAGTTCCATTTGCGGCACTGGCCCAGTGCCAATTTACCGAGCGCTGGGCGAGTAATGGCATCACAATTGTCCCTGTACTGGGCCAGTACTGGGCCAGTAATGGCCAAGTAATGGAATCTGTATTGGCCCAGTACTGGGCCATTACCGGTTTCGTACTGTTTTGGTTAGGGCATTTTGTGTCGGCACGGTACTGGGCCAGTTCTGGTTTGGTACCGGATGAGTAAGGGCTACATGAACTGGGCCAGTTCCAAGCCTCTGTGCAAGCCAGAACTGGGCCAGTTCCGTTTGCCGGCACCGGCCCATTGCTGCAGTACTGTAAAATCGGTACTGGGCCAGTTATGGCCCAGTTCCGTATTGTTTGCTGGGTTGCTGCGGAGGCGGTGACGCGAGATGCAGAGGTGGCGACGCTAGTGTCCGTGGTAGCCTGTCCTTGGGTTGGGTACCAGGCCGAGAAACTGGGCGCGAGTGTCTGACTGGTTGCGGAACGTCTGTTGAGTCAGTGTCTAGGTACGCAACTTTCAATCGGTCTATACTGACAGTGTCTCTGTTGCCGTTCTTTTCGAGCACAAAATACTTGTCAGTTTTCTCGAGGACCTTGAATGGGCCGCTGTATGCTGGCTGAAGTGGTTTCTGCACATGATCGTTACGTACAAAAACATGCGAACAAGACGCTAAGTCTTTGTGAATCTGTGCTGTACGTTGGTGCACCCTGGTTGGGACGGGTCGCACATTTTGCATAAAGCGTCGCAGACGATGCACATAGTTGCCTGGCTCCAAATCCTGAGTCTCTTCTGGCGCCACAAACTGACCAGGAAGGCAGTGTTGTACCGAATACTAGTTCTGCCGTTGAACAACCGAGATCGCGCTTGACAACAGTACGAAGACTGAGGAGGATCAGTGGCAAAGCCTCAGTCCACTGCCGAGGGTCTTGGGCCTTAAGCGAAACCTTGAGCTGACGGTGGAATCTTTCCACGAGGTCGTTGGCAATGGGGTGGTAAGATGTCGTTGGTCGCTTGCTACCCAGCAATACTGTTAATGAGTGAAACAACGCAGACTCGAACTGACGACCGCGATCAGTGGTGATAGTGGATGGTGTTCGAACATTGCAATCCACCTGCAGACGAATGCCTTGGCCACTGTTTCTGCTGTGATGTCGACTATAGGGATCGCCTCAGTCCATCTGGTGAATCTGTCAATGCATGTTAGAAGGTAAGTATACCCGTCAGACGGCGGGAGCGGACCGACGAGGTCGATGTGGACATGGTTGAATCGAGCATCGGGAGTAGTGAAAGTACCCAATGGCGTCACAGTATGGCGATGTATTTTGGTAGACTGGCATTTGAGGCAAGTTTTGGACCAATGTCTGACGTCTCGGTTCATGTTGGGCCACACAAGCGTGCACTGACGAGTTTCAAGGTGGCTCGTATGCCTGGGTGTGACATTGAGTGGAGCGAGTTGAAAACTGCACGTCGAAAGGGCTTGGGTACAAATGGGCGAGGTACACCAGTAGTCACATCACATGCGATTGTGCCGTCGCTAGTGGCTAGAGGTATGTCTTTCAACTGTAAGACCGAGTTGCTCTTATGCTGTAAGTATTCCTCGTCTGTGAGTTGTTGTTTGGCCATCGATTCAAAATCAATGGCGGTTGCAGTCGATGGTAGTGACGTCATGTTAACGCGGGAGAGGGCGTCGGCAACCTCATTGTTGGCCCCCTTAACATGTCTGATGTCGGCGGTAAATTGTGACCACGTAGGTCTAGATGTCGGACCTCACGTGGAGTACCTGTCCGCGTCGAGTTGAGTGCATCGTCAATGGCTTGTGGTCGGTCAAGATGAAGAACTCTCTACCTTCCACGGCATGGCGGAAGTGGCGAACGGCAGATATGCTGCGAGAAGTTCGACCAAAAGTACTGTACTTCGTTCAGCTGGTTGGAGTCTCTTCGAGAAGAACGCTATTGGTTGCCAGTCTCCATGGACCATTTGCTGGAGCACGCCGCCGACAGCAACATCCGGCGCGTCAACCATTAGACATAACGGCATCCGGGTGAGGATGTACCAACAGTGTTGCCTCTGCCAGGGCTGACTTAACCGCTGAAAATGCCGTTTGTAAACTTCTGGTGGTAGTTCTAGTAGCATTGGCGTTTTGGGCTGGCCTGCTAGCAAGTCAGTGAGGGGCTGTACTAGTCGTGCACAGTGCGGAATGAACCGTCTGTAAAAGTTGATCAGTCCGAGAAATTCCCGAAGCTTTCGCAGTGACTGTGGTTGCGGAAATTCCTTGATGGCTTTGACCTTAGTCGGGAGTGGGTGAATGCCATGCTCCGAGACACTGTGTCCGAGGAACTCCAGTGAACTCACACCGAACTGACTCTTCGCTGGGTTGATCACTACACCGTACTCTCGTAGTCGGGCGAACAACTGTTGTAGGTGAGAATGGTGCGCTCGACACCGTGCTGGCTATTAGCAAGTCATCGATATCTGGCATACCAAATCCAGTCCTCGGACGATTTGATCTATAAAGCGCTGGAAGGTCTGCGCCGCGTTTCTCAAGCCAAAGGGCATCGCGAAATTCGAACAAACCGAATGGAGTTGTCACCGCTGTTTCGAGACCTCGCTTGGCTCAACGGGAATCTGATGATACGCTCTGATAAGATCGACTTTGGAAAACACTGTTTTACCATGTAGTGTAGAGGCGAAGTCGTGGATGTGTGGTATGGGATACCGGTCTGGCACTGTAATTCGTTCAATGCGGTAGTCACCACAAGGACGCCAGTCTCCCGACTTTTGGGCACCATGTGTAAGGGAGACGACCAACAACTGTCGGATGGGTGGATGATCTCCATTTGTAGCATATGGTCAAACTCCGCCTTGGCTACCGTTAGTCTGTCAGCTGCAAGGCGACGAGGGCGACATGCGACAGGTGGACCGTTAAATGCGAATATGATGCGTGACATCGTGTTTTAACGCTGTGTCACTGAAACAAGGTCGAGTAATGTCCGGCGTACTGATGCAGTAATGCGCTGTAGCTGGATGTGTCGCCAGGTACGGTGATCATGGGACTGGGAGAATCGTTCGATGTGCAAATTCCTGAACATTTAAGCTGGTCGTGGTATCAATGAGGCGATGATGCTTTACATCAACACTCAAGCCAAAATGTCTAAGAAAATCAGCACCAATGATCGGCGAGATGAATCTGCAATGATAAAACCCAACGATATGTTCTCCGTAGACCAATGTCGAGAGTCAGAGAACGTTCTCCGTGAAGTCGCTATGGGTGACTTGTTGACGGCTTGGAGGTTGTATTGGTTAGTCGGATGTTTTCGTTCGCTTTGTGTGGGTGGCAAGACACTTATCTCTGCGCCCGTGTCGATGAGGAACTGCCTCCCGACTGTTTATCTGTGACATAAAAGAGACGACTGTTAGTGTCGATGCCAGTGGGACCCGTCGTCGCTAGGCGCTGGCTTTGTCGCTTCCTGCTTTTTCTGGCTGCCGTGCGAGCAAGGTTCTCTGCACTTGCGGCGTTGTCGCCGTGGCGCCAGTGATACCAGCACTCGGTGGAGGAGTCAGGGAAGGAATCGGAGCTACGATCAGGGCGCCCACGGCTGTTACTACGAGAGCGACGGGCGATTGGCGGTTACGGCCGTCATGGTTAAACGCCGCCCGACCATATGGGATGACATCTGCTGCACTTGAAGAGTGAGCTGTTGAATCTGTGCTTGCAGCTGTTGGATGTCGGATGGCGGGGGTGGTGTAACTAATGTGGGTGAGACCGTGGCGTCTTGTGGAGGACTGACCGGTAGCTCCAATAACGGTGGCACAGCAACCTCAACAATCTTGTCTGCCAACTTAGCCAGTTGAGTGATATCAACGTCGCTGGTGCTGGCAAGGATGAGTTGGACGTTGGTTGGCATTCGTTGGAGGAACAGCTGCTTCAAAATGGAAGGATCGAGGGTGCGGTCTCCCAACAATTGTTCCATTTTACGGAGGAGCTGGGAGGGCTTTTTGTCCCCCAGTTCTTCTGTCGTCAGAAGTTTTTGAAGACGTTTCTGCTCAGACTCGCTGGTGCGCTTTATGAGTTCGTCCTTTAATTTGGTATATGGGGTGTCAGATGGAGGGTTGACAATTAAATCTCGGACTTCCGCGCGATGGACGGTTGGGCGAGGCTATAACATAGAGTACTTGGTGATTTCTGTTGTGACCCTCGGTGAGGAACTGTGCCTCAACAGCGAACCAAATCACGGGGTCATTTGGCCAATATGGTGGGAGTTTCAATGCAACTGCACTGACCGGTAACGCTGTCGGTTCCGGGTTGGAAGGTCCAGATTTTGTAGTAGCCATATCAAACGTCTGGGTCACCAATGTGGGGTTCTGTGTTAGAATAGATTACCAGTGTTCACTTACCCACAGTGTCAGTATACTGAAAATGTTCAAACTGGATGAGGCCGGAGTAGTGCAGTGATGAAGGCTGATGATATGAGCCGGACTTCACTTTAAACTGTAGGACCAACAACTGGCCTATGTAGACTGAGTCCGTGTGTTCACAAAGTCACAAATACGAGGACAAAATAAATAACTTGACGATGACGGAGGACGAGAACAATAACAACGAAGATTTATACAAAGTTCACGTGTGCGAGCGTGCGAGTGAAATAATCAACGTTAGGCGACGAAGCGTGAATCAAAACCAAAAGTTCCACTCGATTTCGAAGTGGTAATAACGCTAAATAAACTGTACGATACCTCTCCAAAGGCGGCGTAAAATAACTGCAGAATGTTCACTGTTCTGCAGTTATGGTCAGGGACGAAAATCCTGCTGAATAACTCGATGAAATGATGAAGAAACAGTAACTATCGCACGTGAATAACCTTCTAAACAAACTTATTAAAACTGTCATGCAGCTCACATGGCCTGACATGAAAACGCTATTTACAGTACGTTATATACAGAGTTGCTGGTACTCTCGCAGTTGTTACCAACCGGACGCATTGACCTCTGACACTCCATAATGTTGCTACTTGTATGGAGCGCCAAGTGAGGCATAAGTACACAAATGTTCGTGTCACCACACTGTGATAGCGTGATATAATTATCACCGGCAAACTTCTACTGTTACCAAAACGTATTCACCGCCCACGCCCGTTACTGGTGACTGGTAGGTGAATCAGGTAGGCTATCTGATGATGCTATCCCCAGCCAAAATTGCTGGATCGATTATTGGAATTCTGCTGTGTTGTGTTTTAAAGGACTTTTTTCACGAAGGGGTATGAACGTTTACCGCACCGATTTTGAATCCGACCTGAAACCGGAGACTTTTAAAGTAGATGGTCATAAATTGATGATATTCTTGCGTCGGTGACAAACATTAAAATTAATTTCTTTGAATTGAAATTAAATTGAAATATTTATCAGAAAGGGTATGGAAATTTAACAAGAATAACACAACAATTACATTGAAATTGTGGAATAAACCAAAATGTTTCTTAATTTATTATCATAATCAATTTATTAACTTTTTTTTACAGTAATTGTTTGTACTAATGTTTTTAAATTGTAAACATTGTAGCAATTTAGCCTCAGGGCTACAAATGCATTGCTTTAATAAACCAGAAATAATAATAATAATCAACAAAGTGCATGTACAACATGACATATATTTATGTACCAACTAGATACCAGTTAGTTTAATATTAACCCTAACCACCCCAAATCCTGCAAAATCGTCCAAGGGGTACTTTTTGGGTGGAAATTCAGCACTGTTGGAAACTGGTACTTTCACCTCTTCAAATAGGGCAAACATTACTACCTGGCAAGAAGTACAGGCCATAAGTGCTGAATATGAAAGATCAACGAAAACGCATGGTGCATTTTGAAGATATGGGCACGTTTAAAAAAAATATGCACTGATGGATTTTGGAGGGTTCAGGAAGGGTCCTAGCCAGAACACCTATAGGGGGGTTAGGGTTAAGGAAGGTTCCTAGCCAGAATACCTATAGGTGGTTAGGGTTCAGGAAGGTTCCTAGCCAGAACACCTATAGGGGGTTAGGGTTCAGGAAGGTTCCTAGCCAGAAAACCTATAGGGGGTTAGGGTTCAGGAAGGTTCCTAGCCAGAATACCTATAGGGGGTTAGGGTTCAGGAAGGTTCCTTGAAAAATAGTGAAACTGAAATCAAATTGTTCGTATTCATTCCAATATAATCAAACAAACAATTATATGATAAAAACAACAATAAACAAATCATGGCGGATGTTTTCATTATTACAGTGGAAAACAGACGGGCTGATGTTGGTGACTGCTTTTTCATAAGGTTGCATGTCAATACAGTTACATGTAAATGGGTACAATATGCGACCCGCTCTGTGAAAATGAGTCACAAGTCGCATATTTGACAAATATACATTTCTATGTAGCTGGAAAGAGTACAACATCGGCTTTAACTTGGTATGTGTGTCATATTGCATTATGGAGATATGGCATTTGTAATAATCAATAATGTGCATAATTAAGACAATTTATTGTTAGGAAAACAAGCATTCAAATGAAAACAAATGGCATATTTGAAACAAAGTACTCACAAAAATCATTAATTTGAATATTTTATTGATTGAAATTGACGTTAATGTAAAAAATATTAAGAAAATTTAGATCCTAATGATGTCATAAAACATGTTAACCAAAAATCAGATGTTAAAATAAAAACACCCTCTCAACATTTCATCGCCCATTACATGTAAACGCATGGTGCGACATGTGACTCATTTTCACAGAGTGGGTCACATAATGGTTTTTGTATTTGGGTACATTAAAAAAACCTCCTACACATGGAGGCCACTCAATCCACTAAATTTTCAGTATGTTTTTCACCAACCTTTAGTACATACGAGCCTGCTGTCCTTTCCAAGTAATCTTACAAAATCAACTGTGTGTCACCCATGGCCACTGTAAATGTTTGAACATATTACACTCACTGGCCAAAAGTATTGCAACATGCTCAAAATAGCACTTTACAAGTAACAGGTGAGATGATCATTTAATCCGATTTCATCGATCGTGTATTACATAATTTCCGAGCAAGAACAGTAAAAAAGAACATTGACTTCAAAACACAGGCACTTTCAAGAAGTCTTAAGTAGTGTAAATAAAATAAAAATAAATTATTGTAACACAGTTCTCCAAACTGAACTTTGGGGATGTTGCAATACTTATGGCCAGTGAGTGTAGTATGGCCTGCACTTTATCAATGGGAGACCACTTTACCCTGCAATCTCAGTGGTGTGACAGTGCACAGAAGGGTAACCATAAGAGGCCACTGGCAACATCTAATTGCTTGGAGTGGCCTGAATGGGTCGTTTCAAAAATTGCACTGATTGTAGGAGGGTTAACCCTCCTACTACTACAAGGCTCAAAAACAGTCAAAATGTTGATACACTTGCCAAGGTATATCTAGTGCACTTAAAAGTAAAAAACTGTCAAACTTTATGTATAGTAAGTGCATTTACAGGTCAAAATGAGTCAACAGTTTTTGACTGGTAAAAAGCATTGTCTGGTATTGTTCGGGGTGGTCAAAATTACCGTAAAAACCAGTCGAAAATGCTCCCGTGTGTACATTTGATTCAACAGTCAAAACGGGCAGTTGACTGATTTTGACCTCTATAGCAACTTCCCACTAAGTACTACGTGTACATATGAACCTACAAAACTGTAGGAACCTACAAAGCTACAGGAACCTACAGGAACCTACAAAGCTGTAGGAACCTACAAAGCTATGGGAACCTACAAAGCTACGGGAACCTACAAAGCTGTAGGAACCTACAAAGCTGTAGGAACCTACAAAGCTGTAGGAACCTACAAAGCTGTACGAACCTACAAAGCTGCAGGAACCTACAAAACTGTAGGAACCTACAAAGCTACAGGAACCTACAAAGCTGTAGGAACCTACAAAGCTGTAGGAACCTACAAAGCTGTAGGAACCTACAAAGCTGTAGGAACCTACAAAGCTACAGGAACCTACAAAGCTACAGGAACCTACAAAGCTGTAGGAACCTACAAAGCTGTAGGAACCTACAAAGCTACAGGAACCTACAAAGCTATAGGAACCTACAAAGCTACAGGAACCTACAGGAACCTACAAAGCTGTAGGAACCTACAAAGCTATGGGAACCTACAAAGCTACAGGAACCTACAAAGCTGTAGGAACCTACAAAGCTGTAGGAACCTACAAAGCTGTAGGAACCTACAAAGCTGTAGGAACCTACAAAGCTACAGGAACCTACAAAGCTACAGGAACCTACAAAGCTGTAGGAACCTACAAAGCTGTAGGAACCTACAAAGCTACAGGAACCTACAAAGCTATAGGAACCTACAAAGCTACAGGAACCTACAAAGCTGTAGGAACCTACAAAGCTGTAGGAACCTACAAAGCTCTAGGAACATACAAAGCTATAGGAACCTACAAAGCTACAGGAACCTACAAAGCTACAGGAACCTACAAAGCTCTAGGAACCTACAAAGCTCTAGGAACCTACAAAGCTACAGGAACCTACAAAGCTCTAGGAACCTACAAAGCTATAGGAACCTACAAAGCTACAGGAACCTACAAAGCTACAGGAACCTACAAAGCTATAGGAACCTACAAAGCTGTAGGAACCTACAAAGCTGTAGGAACCTACAAAGCTGTAGGAACCTACAAAGCTGTAGGAACCTACAAAGCTGTAGGAACCTACAAAGCTACAGGAACCTACAAAGCTACAGGAACCTACAAAGCTACAGGAACCTACAAAGCTGTAGGAACCTAACTCCATAACCCAGGTTAACAACAATTATATTATAAAATCACAGTAACAATTTGTATAGTGTAATATGATTGTTTATTCTGCCAAACTGTGTGAGTACCAAATTTTAACACATCACCCCCATCCTTCAAGAACTTCATTGGCTTCCGGTTTCTGAAAGAATTAGGTAATAATAATAATAATAATAATGTGTGGACTTATATAGCGCACGTATCCACCAACTGAGTGGTGCTCAAGGCGCATTATATCATTACCCCTGCTCATAAGGCTCATAAATCATTCCTGAAACCATCTCAGCTCCCTGGGGAGTATACAGCTCAATTGCTGCCATTACAGCGCATATAGGGCTAATCAACCAACTCTGCCCTCACAGGTACCCAATTAACCCCTGGGTGGAGAGAAGCAATTATGGTTAAGTGTCTTTCTCAAGGACACAAGTGTCACGGCCGGGATTCGAACCCACATTCTGCTGCTAACACCAGAAGTTGAGTCCGGTAAGCTAGACCGCTCGGCCACGACACTCCACTCCAACAATCATGCTCTTCATCTGCAAATGCCTTCACTCCTTTGAACCAGCTTACCTCAAAATACTCGGTAAACTTAATAATTACCAGATTACCAAATCAGCAAATTATTATCTTAAAGGGACAGTATCGTCACGATCAACAGGGCATGGAATCAGAGTGCTCGTTTTAGATTAACTTAGTGACTGAAAATAATACCCACATGATAAGGTCATATTATCCTCCAAAATCCTTCACTTTAGCAAAGAGCATGTAGCCTCAATCCTTCAAAATCCTTCACTTTTAATAGCAAACAGGATTTTGGAGGATTTATGGTTAAGTTCATCTAAACCTAGGATACCGTTTCCATGCACTGTCGAAAGTCTGCTCTGATCGTGACGATATTGTTCCTTTAAACATGTATCGCATGTATCGCCCGTGTTTTGGGCTACTTTGACGGCATTTACTTATTTAAAAGGTCTTTTTCATCGGAACATCGCTATTTTACTTGAAAAAGGGATATAAAAATCCTTGAAAATAAAATTTTTCTCAAAATAATCGCAAGCAGTATGGATTCAGTATGGTGTTAGTACGCACATTCTTTTAGCTATTTCTGGTTCAAAAGCTGTCATGCCTTGTATCTTTGCATGGTGAAGAGGATAAGTATGACTAATTGCGGTGACACCATGTGAAATTCTCTATTGAGTAGTAATTAGTTCTGAAAAGAACATCGAAATGAGGAATGACCCCCAACACATGTTTCCTATATACAATGTTCATACCCCTATATGTGAAAAAGTCGGCAGAATTCCAATTGATCCAGCAATTTTGGCTGCAATTGGACATCGTTTCATAGCAACAACAAACAAACAAAAATTAAAAATGCCGACGCTGCTGGTCTGCAGTCCAGAAACAGCGCAGACCAGACACCGAAGACTTTTTTTTTCTTTTTGGCCTTAGTTTACACTGGTCAACAATTTTTTTTTAAGTTGTCTGCTTCGGAGATAAAATGTGCTATTTATTATGGATTTTGATGTGCTGAATTCAAATATGACAATTAAAAATTGCTGATTGGCTACTGTTTCCAAGATATTTAAGTTTTTACATTTTACGTACTATGTATATATATGGTGTACAAAGCAGATTTTTAACCCTAACTCCCTAGACAACAAAGGCAGTTGGAGGATTTTGAAGGATTTTTATTGTTCAGTAACAATGCTTAGGGAGTTAAGGTTAATCATGAATTACCATACGCTATTCCCATACGTGTACACATGTACATGTAGATCTTGAAAACTAGAGCCAATCAACAATTTTAAGCATCATTTCCATTCTCAGTGACCCATAATTAGTCAAGTTTGACTTCATTTGTTTCGGAAGCATTATGGCTGTAGACCAGTGTTATTGTCTGTTTTGTTTTGACTCATTGCTTTTTCACTAAATCTCATAATCTCTTTCTCCATCTAAATACTCCTTCCACTTCTATTGAAACCTAATCCCCCTTTTGTGCAGTACCAGTACTTGACACTGCTTCTTGTAGAATGTTTTGATTATAAATAAACATAAGGTTTATTTAGCCCTAAACATATCTCACGATATGCAAAAACGTTAATTCTATCACCTTGGACAAATGGATTAAAACTATTCCAAGAAGTGCGTAGAATGAGAGTGACGACTGACTATAAAGATTCAGACTTTGTCAAACTCGGCACGAAAGGAAGAAAAATTATACAAAAAAAAATAGTGGGTTGTGGATACGAATATTTAATGTTAGATGTGTTGTATGATTTATTATTATAAGTTGTAAAATCTGATTAAGAAGGGTAAAAAGGTTGTGTGTTCTAAGGTTTATTTATTTTTTTTAATTAAAAAATATATAAAATTAAAATTAAAAAAATTAAAAAATTAAATAAATAAATAAAAATTCAAAAAAAATAATAAATTATGATGAAAATGATAATATTTTGTTTTGTAGATCTATGTAAAAGTGGATTAATGTCAAATAAAAAATTAAACTTGTAAGAAAAATAAATAGAAATTATTAAAAAGGGTTATTAAAGAAAATAATAAGGGTTAGGAGAAGGTTATAATCTCTTTCTCCATCTAAATACTCCTTGCACCTCTATTGAAGTCTGGTCCCAGAACCAGTACTTGACACTGCTTTTTGTAGAATCTTCTTTTGTGTCCAGACTAACTTCTGCCTACTCTTTGTGTTTAAGTATACATGTTTTCTGTATTCTGTTCAATTTTGCCTTTGCGGAAGAACCTGACACATGTAGGTTCGAAACGTAAGGCCATTAACAATTATTTTGCAGGTTAATTTTAAGATATATTTCTTGAAATATGGAGTGCCATGGCTAAGCAGTTTAGTGCATCGGATTTGTGTTCTGATGGCCGAGTCGTCAGAATGTGGGTTCGAATCCCAACCGTGACCGCGGTGCTTGTGTCCTCGAGCAAGACACTTTACCATAATTGCTTCTCTCCACCCAGGAGTAAATGGGTACCTGTGAGGGCAGAGTTGGTTGTTGTGTTTGATTAGCCCATATGCGCCGAAATGGCAGCAATTGAGCTGTATACTCCCCAGGGAGCGGAGATGGTTTCAGGAATGATTTATGCTCCTGATAAGCAGCGGTAATAATGTACAGCGCTATGTGATACCTCATGTAAGAGCGCTTTAAAAATGCCTACATTATTATTATTATTATTATTATTATTATTATTATTATTATTATTATTATTATTATTATTATTATTATTATTATTATTATTAACCTCCGACAGTAACCTTCGATCACAGACTTGGGAATGTTGTTCGTCGGTTTGTACACACCCTATTGCGAATTAGTCCAAAAGTGGACGGAACAATCTGATTGGTTGGAAAGCCTTCCATAACATGAATATTCAAACTAAACCTTCTACATGCAGTTGGAGGAGATGTACTCAACGATTCCATTTAAACTGTAGGTAAGAAAAATTTTGTAGAGAAGGAATTATGTATTTTATTTTGTGCTTTTTTACAAATCTAAGATCTCATTAAATTTACCTATCATTTCAAATACTATTTATGTACCAAGCACTATACAAATTTAATATCGAATGAATATTACAGAAAGAATTTTAAGCGAGTGTAACCTGTTAGTAATAGACGCGGCCTACAAGGTTTTTATGGCCTCCTGATTGGCCATCTCTCTAGCATCCGTATTATTATGTAAATTTTAGCTATGAATACATGAATATCCCACAAACACAAGAGGGTCAAGTCTGAGATCGCGAGTTAGGGCTGTGATAGCCAGTAGGGGTAAACGTCGTTTTGCATGGCTGATGCAGACAAAAAATAACCGCGATCTCAGACTTGAAATCAAGTCTAGCACATGACATGCATGCACACATGTGATTCTAATCTGTGATACATGTACATGGCCAGGGACCCTCCCTGCATGCATGCATGCATGGAGCAATAAACAGTGTCCACTGACCCAAGCACTGACCTTGCAATCACTACAACAAACATGGATGTGCATGTATCATGGAAAGGCAAGTATGCCTAATAACCTCAATCCTCCAAAATCCTCCAAAATCCTTCACTTTAGCAAAGAGCATGTAGCATGTAACCTCAATCCTTCAAAATCCTTCAAAATCCTTCACTTTAGCAAAGAAGGTTAGGGTTAAACGATACAATATTTATTACTTCATGTATCTACAGCCCTGAAACACAAAATAAAATAAAATAAAATAAATAAATAAATAATGTGACCTCTGAGACCTAACAGACTATTGGGCAAGTCATTATATATCATAAAAATTACTCACAGAGTTGAAACCCTGAGAATACTGTCCTCTTTGGTCACTGTGACAATTTACTGGACGTGTGATAAGCATGGATGGCAACAAAGTATTAAGCTTTTATATACTACTCAAAACAATTTAGGGAACACCGGATTTTTAACATCAAATAGGTTTGAAATGTTCCATGAACCGGGATTTTCATTTGCAACCCCCTCTCTCTTTCAGTAGTCATGTCATGAAATGTGTAATCACTACATGCATCCTTTATCATGTTTCATTGTGCAGTTGTTTCTCATCAATTCTGTGAAACATTGTGTTTATCTGAAATAAATGATCTTGCTTTAACTGAGATTATTCCGGTGTTCCCTAAATTGTTTTGAGTAGTATATATCGACGATTTATATCGTCAAACGTATATATTATTTTCAATAGTATCGCAATTATATATTTTCATTCGCACATGATTGCTTTAGAGCCGATAACCACAGGTATGTATTCAATTCCCAACACTTAATCAGTCTGAATAGATTTCTTTGAGTGGCAGTGGATTAACAGAAATGACAGAGTTTCTGAGTCTGGACCCTGTATGGCGGCTCCTTTGTGATCCTACAGTGGGCTAACCACTGAAGTAGCTGAAAAGATTGGCCTAATTTCTTTTTCCATGGAATATGTGACTTGACTTACAATCACAATTTTCTTTTGAATAGATACATGACATAAAATACAATAAAGGGGGCCACTTTCCTACCGTCACATTAGCAGTTTTTCTAATGGTTGTAATTTTTTTTTTAATATCTGAAACCACCCAAACAGAATTTCAACATTTGCACAGACATGCATGCTTATCCTAAAGATAATGAGTTGATTATTACTATTATTTTTTTAATTACCCTAAAATTTCCATCAACAAATGGACGGAAAAGTGAGGTAACTTTTTCCGTCCAATTTTTATGGAAATTTGAGGGTAAACAACAAATAAAAAATTTAAAAATAAAATAAATCAACTCAAATTAGTTCTAGTATAAGCCTGCATGTCCATTCACATGTTCAAACACTTTTTGGTCGGTTTCAGGTACTTAAAAATAAATAACAACCATTGGAAAAACTGCTAACGTGACGGATGCAAAGTGGCCCCCTTTATTGTGTTTTATGTCATATATTATTTTAATCGTAATTTGCCGATATCTTGATAACTTGAAAAGGTCTCAATATTGTAATCGAACAACAAAAGTATCATGATATTCGATATTATAGTATTATCGCCCAAGCTTAAAAGTATATTTTTAAAAAAACTCGGTTGTTGCATCTCCCATTACAAATTTCTGGTTACGTGCCTGGTGTAAGGGAGGAGTGCCAAAATCATGCTACAGCCAAGCCTTTAAGAAGCCTGGGCTACCTGGCCTCCTAATCTGTCTTTTCCCGAGTCCTAATCCTGCAACAATACAGTACAGTACCTGCCAATCAACCTAACCTGGGCTTCTGGAAGGCCTTGCCCAGCTCAGTAAGAGCTCGTTACAATGGATGTAGTTTGTTTTTTGTTAACAAAAGACATCCAAGGTGTCAGTCAAGTCCGTGTTAACAATAAGAGCTATTTGAGATCTATACTGAACAGCAAAAGAAACGTTGCGATTTTAAATCATAACTCAACCACAAGAGTTTTACATGTATCGTTTTCGGGAAATATGCAGTCTAACATCATTCTGAATCATGACTGTGCCTGGAAATCCTATAGGCGGATGGAATGCGACTTGAATGGTTTTCAAAGTGTACGTTACAAAATATACCTGTTGATATCTTGTATTCATAATGACGCTTCTTTTGCTGTTCAGTATATTCATTAGTAAAGGGTCTTTGTCCTCAGCTAGGGGATTATATAGGCTAGTAGGCCTGGGCAAAGCCTGGGGCTGGCTGGGCTTCTCAAAGGCTTGGCTGGGCTTCTCAAAGGCTTGGCTGGGCTTCTCAAAGGCTTGGCTGGGCTTCTCAAAGGCTTGGCTGGGCTTCTCAAAGGCTTGGCTGGGCTTCTCAAAGGCTTGGCTGGGCTTCTCAAAGGCTTGGCTGGGCTTCTCAAAGGCTTGGCTGGGCTTCTCAAAGGCTTGGCTGGGCTTCTCAAAGGCTTGGCTGGGCTTCTCAAAGGCTTCGCTGGGCTTCTCAAAAGCTTGGCTGTACCATGACTTTGGCCCTCCTCCATAAATTGCCATACATGCATTATAATAAAATGGCGTTCCTTAAGCAAACATTTCCACAAATACCAAATCATGAGAATATGACACTATGAACAACTTCACCCTGAAAATCAGTCTTGCCTTGAAATAACAGTTTACTAAAATTTCACTGCAATTTCACAGTGTCATAGTATAACTATACATAACAGCAAAAGAAACGTCACCCCCTAAATTTTGATAAGTCAGAAAACGTGTTTAGCTTATGTGTCCTCGGACGTCATGCATGACGAATTTTGAGGTCAACCGAATTTGCCACATTGTGTTCGTGTTACACTCCATACTCATAATATTCTTCATTAAACAAATTATATTAATTATAAAATGAAAATAATAAATATTTTTAGGGGTGACGTTTCTTTTGCTGTTATGTATAGATTTAAGTCGATGCTTAAAACTTATCTTATGTCACAACTCTTCAAAGATGATGTATATTTGTAATTGCATTGTAGGTACATGTATCTCGGTACATAATTGTTTTCCTATGCTATCATTGTATATTGTTTGTATTCATGTTTTTTCTTTGTTTCCGCGCCTTGAGCGCCCAGCAGGGTGCATATGTGCGCGCTACAAATCTTTATTATTATTATTATTATTATTAGTGTCTCTTCCTCTCAGATATTGGCAATAATGTCCACGGTAATTTCACGGCAAATCTCGAGAATTAACCCTCCTACACATAGAGGCCACTGTAAACCACTAAATGTCCAATGTGTTGTACACACATTGTTTGTGCATATAAGCCACACTGCCCCTTTGAAGTAATCTCCAATGTACATACATGCATACAAAGACACATGTATACCACAGTTGACCTTATTTTCAGCAGGTTATACTGTAAACAAACTCCCAATAATAAATCACCATCAGCCACTGAGACCAATAAACCATATCAAGCCTCCATCATCCATTGGGATTTTCAGCAGTTATTTTGTAAACACAGACTCTCCATAGTAACCTCTCCATAGCCACTGAGTCTGGAACAAAGTAATATGCCCTGCAATATGTCAATCACAAACCACTAAAACCAACAGACATATGAGGCATTATGTTACTATGCAGTATAGCTATGAGGAGCCACTGCCTACCATAGCAATGGCTTGGAGTGGCCTGAATGGGTTGTTTCAAAAATTTCACTGATTGTAGGAGGGTCAATGAGCTGCCCCAAAACTGCCACGAGAATTTCACGGCGAAGGAATCCCAAGAGTATTTCATGGCATTTTCACGGTGTTGTGTTGTCGTGAAATTGCTATTTAATTTACGGTAAAACGAATTTTCAGGGTAAAGTTTACGTATTCATAGTGTGAAGCACCCAGTATTCTACAGGTTGTATTTCTAGTACAACCTCAACTCGTGCATTATACCGTATGTACTTACAGTGACTGTAGCACACCTACATGTATAGAACACACACAGGGTACTACGTGCCTTCATTATCTCCAATGGTACGGACCACCTGATTGGTCCACCGTTTCAGACGACACAGGTGATTGGCTGAACGGAGTGTCATGTAACTGGCTGTATTTTATGGTAGACTGTTCAACGATATCGTCATTCTGTAAACTATCCGGTGAGCTTGCAGACATTGAGACTTTGCGTCTACGGACAGAAACATCACAATCAGAAGTCCGAGTTGTTATGAGTCAGTGAGTTTCGTGAAAAGTCGAGTTGAATAATTCGTCCCTAATTTGCCAGAGTGACCAATCCCGAATTAAGTTGGCATAGTGACCAATGCGGTATTGGTCACTTTGCCAAATTACAAAAATAGCCAGTTAGAGCGTTCGTAATTTGAATGCATGCTCTATCTCCAAAACTATAAGGAATACATGCTTGTGGATTAGATACAATGGTAGGGTCTCTTCCTGAATGTACTAATGGGCGGGAAAACTTAAAATTGAAAAAAGTCGGATTGGTCACTATGGCAAATTAGGGACGAATTTATAGAGGAATTGTTGGCTATTGCAGGCCTCCCAGTGCCTAATCTACCAAATATAGGTTTTTTTAAATAGGTTTTTTAAGCAAAATATAGGTGGCCCACAATATCTTATGGCCCACTGAGCAATCGTAAAACTATTGGCCCAAACTATTCATTTAGCTTGCTTCATTTGTTTACCAGATTTGAAAGCAACGGTTCTGAGTGGAACAGCTTCTAGAAGCAGACAAAAGAAGTGATAATTGACCGTGCTAATACCTACAAAAGGAGCTACTCCGGTCTGGAACATCAATGGAGCTGCCACTGCTAATCCTCCCCGTCAATAGCCCTTTTTTCAGACCCAGGAGGGCCAGTTTGGCTGGGTGCATTCAAGCATTGAACAAACTATTGTCTCAATCGTTCAGCAATTCAATCGTCTTTCAATAGTTTAACCCTCTCAATACCGAATTGTTTTGACATAAGCAACCACTGGTGACCGCATTGTTTGACCACTCAAGCGTGAAGCACACATTCTTACACAACAGAAAGCTTGTGTTCAAAGGCCAATTTTACAAACTCTATTATCACCTTGAAGATATCGTTTTACAGAAAAATAAGTAATAATAATTATCTTACTTATTTAATTCCCTTTCATATAATCCAAAAATCATTAAGATCGGTCAATAAATGTCCAAGTTCTCAATCTTTGTTTCCTCAGTGTGATCTGTAAACTCAAAACACTTTTTTGTACACAAACAAATGGCACTCCGTAGGTGTTTGGCATTTCGGACCTTTCCACTCCAATTTGAAGGGATTGCATAATAGCAACCTTATTTTATTTCACCATCAATGGAAAGATCCGATCTTTCTCTTTCCAACCATTGTAAGCTTGGGTATGGAGGGTGAACATGGACAAAACTACAGCTTTGTAACAAAATGGCCTTTATGCTCAGGCAAGAGTGCATTTTTGTGTGGAAGCTTGGTCGACAAAAGTCGCCTATGGTAAAGAAGAGGGGGTATGAGTGCAGTCAACAAAAGTCGCCTATGGTAAAGAAGAGGGGGTATGAGTTAAGTCAACAAAAGTCGCCTATGGTAAGGAAAGGGTTAATGATTGCTGAATGGGCCCTGTAAGGACTGTTGGCCTTATTATAGGTTACCAAATGCCAAAATATAGGCTTTTATAGGTTATTTCCCGTGACTATGCAGTGTTAAGTAACAAGTTTTTGGTAAATTGCCTACCTCCTGAGTACTTTTTTGGACCAATTTGGACACATCATCAATAGTAATAATAATAATGTGGACTTATATGGCGCACGTATCCACCAAACTGGTGCTCAAGGCGCATTACATTATTACCCCTGCTCATCAGGCACATAAATCATTCCTGAAACCATCTCAGCTCCCTGGGGAGTATACAGCTCAATTGCTGCCATTTCAGTGTATATGGGCTAACCAAACAACAACCAACTCTGCCCTCACAGGTACCCATTTACCCCTGGGTGGAGAGAAGCAATTATGGTAAAGTGTCTTGCTCAAGGACACAAGCACCCCGGTTCTTGGCTGGGATTCAAACCCACATTCTGGACGACTGCCATCAGAACACAAATCCGATGCACTAAACCGCTCGACCATGGCACTCCAAGGACAGTGGAAGCTTAATTTAGATACTTCATACTTGGACAACTGAGTTGATGTTGTTGCATTGAGCAGGGTGTCTAGCCAGTAGTTATTGAAGGGGTTAGCGAAGTTGTAACACTGAGCAGGGTGTCTAGCCAGTTACTGAAGGGGTTAGAGCAGCTTAACACTTGGACAACCGATGGATGTTGTTGCATTGCAGGGTGTCAAGCTTTCAGTTATTGACAGGGGTTAGCCCAGCTTCACACTTGGACAACTAATGGATGTTCTTGCATTGAACAAGGTGTTCAGCCAGTTATTGAAAGGATAGGGCAGATTCACACTGGACGATTGATGGATGATGTTGCATTGAGCAGGGTGTCATACAAGGAATTGAAGGAGGTTACGGAAGCTTCACACTTGGACAACTGATGGATGATGTTGGATTGAGCAGGGTGACTAGCCAGTTATTGAACGGGTCAGGGCTGATTCAGACTTGGACCATTGATGGACGATGTTGCATTGAGCAGGGTGTCAAACAAGGAATTGAAGGAGGTTACGGAAGCTTCACACTTGGACAACTGATGGATGATGTTGGATTGAGCAGGGTGTCTAGCCAGTTATTGAGCGGGGTCAGGGCTGATTCAGACTTGGGCGATTGATGGACGATGTTGCATTGAGCAGGGTATCCAAACCAGGAATGGAAGGGGGTTAGAGTTATAAGACTCATATTTTGTAGGATTGGCTCACAACTACCGATTCTTATTTCTAACACACAATACCTTTTGGTCTGCTCATCAGATTCCTCTGCTCATCGCCGCTGTCTGAGGCGCAACACGAGCAGGCGCTGTCACTGCTTGAAGAACTGGAACTAGATGAGCTACTGCTATCAGACTGGAGGCCAGAAGGCCTGGATACATCTACATTGTCTGCAATAGCTGCCAGGTCTGGCTTCTCCCTCTGTATAAAGCAAACCAATAAGAATTGATACAATCTTAATCAAGGAACTACATGAGTTACGACTATCAGCCAGAAGGCCTGGATACATCTACATTGTCTGATAGCTGCCAGGTCTGGCTTCTCCCTCTGTATAAAGCAAACCAATAAGAATTGATACAATCTTAATCAAGGAACTACATGAGTTACGACTATCAGCCAGAAGGCCTGGATACATCTACATTGTCTGCAATAGCTGCCAGGTCTGGCTTCTCCCTCTGTATAAAGCAAACCAATAAGAATTGATACAATCTTAATCAAGGAACTACATGAGTTACGACTATCAGCCAGAAGGCCTGGATACATCTACATTGTCTGCAATAGCTGCCAGGTCTGGCTTCTCCCTCTGTATAAAGCAAACCAATAAGAATTGATACAATCTTAATCAAGGAACTACATGAGTTACGACTATCAGACAGAAGGCCTGGATACATCTACATTGTCTGCAATAGCTGCCAGGTCTGGCTTCTCCTGTATAAAGCAAACCAATAAGAATTGATACAATTAATCAAGGAACTACATGATTTGTACTATCAGACCGAAGGACTGGATACTTCAACATGGTCTGCAACATCTGCTACATCTGCCTTCTCCCTCTATCAGGGACAAGGGCCAAAGTCATGGTACAGCCAAGCCTTTGAGAAGCCTGGCCAGGCCCAGGCTACCTGGCCTCCTAATTTGTATTTTGTGAGTCCTAATACTGTAACAATACAGTACCTGCTAATCAACATAACCTGGGCTTCTGGAGGGCCTAGCCCAGCCAAGTAGAGCTCATTATAATGGCTGCAGTTGTGAACAAAAGACAGCAGAGGTCATGGTCCAATCTGTGTTAACAATAAGAGCTACTTGAGATCTATTCATTAGCCCTCCTATAGGTTTAACAATCAAAGACACTCAAAATTTGTATGTCTCTCTTAACCCATTGACTTTGTGCAGTGCACTCAAATAAATGCAAGGACATGTGGCTGTGATAGGAGGTCAAACCAAAACCAATCAAAGACACTCAAAATTTGTACGTAACTCCCAACCCATTGACTTTGTGCAGTGCACTCAAATAAATGCAAGGACATGTGGCTGTGATAGGAGGTCAAACCAAAACCAATCAAAGACACTCAAAATTTGTATGTAACTCCCAACCCATTGACTTTGTGCAGTGCACTCAAATAAATGCAAGGACATGTGGCTGTGATAGGAGGTCAAACCAAAACCAATCAAAGACACTCAAAATTTGTATGTAACTCCCAACCCATTGACTTTGTGCAGTGCACTCAAATAAATGCAAGGACATGTGGCTGTGATAGGAGGTCAAACCAAAACCAATCAAAGAAACACAAAAATTTGTACGTAACTCCCAACCCATTGACTTTGTGCAGTGCTCTCAAATAAATGCAAGGACATGTGGCTGTGATAGGAGGTCAAACCAAAACCAATCAAAGACACTCAAAATTTGTACGTAACTCCCAACCCATTGACTTTGTGCAGTGCACTCAAATAAATGCAAGGACATGTGGCTGTGATAGGAGGTCAAAACAAAACCAATCAAAGACTCTCTTAATTTGTATGTAACTCACAAACTTTTGACTTTGTGATGTGAAATAAAATTTATGCAAGTAGATGTGGCTATGTTAGGTCAAACCAAAACCACTCGACAGTACATACACAGCTCTGTGACTCTGTGGTTTGACCTCCTACCAATTGGCAATGCAACCAAAAATACTCAAGTGACTGTCTGTGGGTGCGGTGCTTACTGGGCCAAATTTCAGCCTGGGCATAGGGAGGGTTAGAAAAGGGTCTGTAGTGTTCAATTTATTTATGCACCTCCATATTTGTAAGTGGATTATTCCTAAGTTTTTTACTTACACACCTACATACTTAAATGGATTAGCCCAGGCTTGAGCTGGACGACATTTTATGCAAATAGCCTCTTTAGAATAGTTACAATGCCTATTGTTAGTTTTATGCCTCACTGGTCACTATAGGTTTAGCATGCCAAGTTAGATCTTACAGACAGTGCTGGTCAGGATACAAGGGAGTACAACATCTTAGACTACACATGGTCCTGACACCTACTCACTGTTCAATTTATTAGGCTCATGTAGTCCCTAGGTTATCTGTATATAATTCATATTTAGGCTAAAACATTAGGAAATAATTTAGGATTATTTAACCCTTTGACTACCATTGGCGACTTTAGTCGACAACACACATACCCCCTGTTGCTTACCATTGGCGACTTTAGTCGACCAAGGTCACCACACACACAGCACTTAATTGGGAGTATCATGACCAGCTTTTAAAACAGCTGTATTTTTTCATTCTTCGCAGTCCATACCCATGCTATATAATGGTTGGAAAGACTGATTCCTTATCTTTCTAATGGTATAGCCCAACCTACATGTTGCTATTATAGAAATCAGACATAATACAAGTCAATCCTTTCAATGGCCATTTGTGCTATGGAACGCCATACACTTGTGTACAAAATGCTCTCTGTGTTTGTGAACGAAGTCAGGGGAAGTAAAATAAATAACCCGATCATTTTATATGCAATGCCAATGATTTTGGTATCATATGAAAGGGAATTTCATAAGCAACAATCATTTCATTGAATGTACATGTATCTTTCTCCAACAAATTCTTCATGAAGAAAAATGAGTTTAGAAAAAGTGCCTGTAAACGGACGCATATTGTTGTGCAATAATGTGTGAATTCATGCATGACTGGTCAAACAATTCGGTAACCTGTGGGCCATCCTGTTGAAACAATCGGTAATGAAAGGGTTAAACATATGTGACTCGCCTATCGTAATGAGGAATGTCCCCAAATATGAAAAATGGAGATATGCATACATCATAACGAGCATTGAATGGGCTTTCCAATGAAGCCAAAACATAAATGTGTCCCTTTTCCGTCTCCAAAAAGTTATTAAAAACAAAGAAGTTGAGATACTGGTGATTGTTAGCAGAAAACGCTTTTATGAGAAAAAACTGGGTTTTTAAAAAAAAAAAAGATTACGCCACAAGTGTAACAAAAACAAATGTTTGAACTTATTGCCACGCAGGTATTACAGTTATGGGGCGCGCTGGCCACATAGGTATCTGGAACTTGAACGGAAATAATCTCAATGTGGCAATAGTAATCTTTTCGGAAAGGCTAGAATCACAAAATTTAACATAGGCGATGGACCATGTCTTTCAAGCAATACTCTCGTGAAAGTTTAATGTCAATGCTCAAATTACTTAGAAGTTCTGGTCTCTGAATGTTTTGATAAACAAACACCGCCAAACAACGATCATGCGCAGGTTAAGGTACATGGAAGAACGTAACGATAGGCTACTATACAATGCATGCCATTCCAAGTCGCGGTCGCTACTTTATCCCATGCCCAGTGCATGTGCCGTGGCACATGTACATGTACACGCTGACATATGCAAGGTACGTTAAAGTTAGCCACACAGTACAATCAGGCCGGCATGGCTGGCGCTAAACCGCCCACTTTTGGCGCTTCGTCTACGCCCATTCGAGGTAAATATCCAAATAAGCAAGTAAGCTCAGTAACAAGGGAGACTTTCTGTATTAGGGTTTTGGGCGCTTTTATCTTATTATTCAGTATCTCAGACAAGTGATGTCATTGTTACAAAGTTACAGAGAGGTCACATCATGACCTTTTCTAATAGTACCAAACATGCATGTTAAATGATAATGGCGCTGCTCGGTTATGGCGCTTACACAAAAGGAGTTCAAACTCGCTCTTTTGGAGCTAATCTAGGACGATTTTAAAACAAAATGGACACAGACATGCTTGAGAAAAGGTCTTTATTTTCTACTTTATTGATATTTTTCTCAAAAAGTAAAATAACACACACAAACTTTGATATTTAATGTACCTTATCATTAAAAATCTCAAAATCGATTTCACGCATTTTTTACGTTATGTGAACTTCTAGAGCTTGTTTACACGTGAAACGGTCCCTTTGGGGGACATTCCTCATTACGATAGAGCCGGTCACATATATAACATATTAATTAATAATAATAACAATGTGGATTTATATAGCGCGACGTATCCACCAACTAAGTGGTGCTTCAAGGCGCATTATATTATTATCCCTGCTCATAAGGCTCATAACCATTCCTGAAACCATCTCAGCTCCCTGGGGAGTATACAGCTCACCGTTGCCATGTCTAGCGCAGACATAGAGCAAAACCAACTCTGCCATCACATGTACCCATTTAACCCCTGGGTGGAGAGAAGAATTATATTAAGGTCTATGTCTTGCTCAGTGACACAAGTGTCACGGCCGGATTCAACCACTTATTCTTGTTGCTAACACCAGAACTTGAATCCGTAAGCCAGACCCGCCGCCACCTACACTTCACCGCGCCTGTAATGCCAGCACTGGAGCTGTATACTCCCCCAGGGAGCTTGAGGGAGATGGTTTCAGAAATGATTGGATGAGCAAAGGTAAAGATATAATGCACCTTGAGCACCAGTTTGGTGGATACCGTGCCACATAAGTCCAATATTATTATTATTATTATTATTATTATTATTATTATTATTATTATTATTATTATTATTACATAATATATTATTATTATTATTATTATTATTATTATTATTATTATTATTATTATTATTATTATTATTATTATTATTATTATTATTATATATTATTATATATTATTATTATTATTATTATTATTATTATTATTATTATTATTATTATTATTATTATTATTATTATTATTATTATTATTATTATTATTATTATTATTATTATTATTATTATTATTATTATTATTATTATTATTATTATTATTATTATTATTATTATTATTATTATTATTATTATTATTATTATTATTATTATTATTATTATTATTATTATTATTATTATTATTATTATTATTATTATTATGTATTATTATGTACAAAATTGTTTTAGAGAGAGATACCCAGGTATCCGAAGATTTCCAATTTAGGTATCCGTTTCTGAAATAACCCAAAACACACAGTCAGAAAAAAAAAAAACATACCCTCAGAGTGCCCAGCCATTTCAGACAGCTTAGGACGACCGCCTTGACCGCCTTGTGCTATACAGTCGGGAAAGAAGAATACACTACAGAAGTTCTGTGTGATGGTGTGATGCATGCATTGTCGGTTCAAGTTGATGACACCCACGGCACACCAGCCACCAGGGACGCACATTCTGCCTCTCCTGGACCTTGAATAACTTCAAGCCGCGTAAAGAAGCAAAATAAACAATTTTTTTTTTTTTATTATATATAAAGTGCAAATGTGAACAAAAGCCGATGTTACTACTGCACTGTTCTCTCTGGCAGTACAAGGAGCAAGTCCAGCCTGAACATAACTCACAAGTGCTCTGGTAAAACCAACAGCCACTGCATTGTCATCCACTCCACTCTCACACAGCTAATAGGAAGCAAGTGATGTTCCATCTCTCTCCTCCATCTTCCTCCCATCTCTCTCTCCATTTCTCTCCCTCCATCTCCATCTCCATCTCCCTCCATCTCTCTCCCTCCATCTCTCTCTCCATCTCCCCCTCCATCTCTCCCCCTCTCCATCTCTCCCCCTCCATCTCTCCCTCCATCTCTCTCCCTCCATCTCTCTCTCCATCTCTCTCTCCATCCATCTCTCTCCTCCATCTCTCTCCCCATCTCTCTCTCCTCCATCTCTCCCCATCATCTTCCCTCCACCCTCCCCCATCTCTCCCTCCATCTCTCCCCTCCTTCTCTCTCCTCCTCTCCCTCCCTCTCCCCCCTCTCCTCTCCCTCGCCTCCGCCCGCTCTCACCCAGTGCGTTCGACTTCTTTTCAGTGCACTAGATATACCTAGCAAGCATATAAATATTTTGACTGATTTTTGACCCCTTGCAATCACAGAAGGTTTGACTTTTTAAAGGGGGACTGACATGGATTTAAATCAAACAGTTAAATATGTGATCGCTTTATTATTTTATATCAGTAAAGATCAATAAAAATTTTTTTGTTTTGTGTTTTATTGTTTTGTGTGTTATTTACCATTGTAAAAATGCCCCCACTTTTACGCCGCCTGCACGGAGGAGCTGTTCGTGACGCCATGCGTCGGGAAGAGAAATTCGCTTAAAACTCAGCTCAAAAATGATCGCTGCTAGCAAAAACTATGTGAGCCGATGGACCTGACCACTTTACCTACTCAGCTCTAACTTGCTCGTCCAAACACGGGCGATTTTGGGTCACTTGGGAACAGGGATGAAGGCTAACACCGCCTTTGGTGGTGTTGTTGCATCCTGCAGAAACACACATCTTCCCGGCATTTTATTAGTTCCGGAAACAAAAATCATGGGAAGAAATGAAATCGACACTGACGCCACGTGCAGAATGTTTGTATGTACATGTACATCATGTACACATCGGATCTCTCCCGACTCACGCCACATATCTTATGCAAATGAAGTTTCCACACCATGGGGCGGGTTACCCTCTCAAACACTCTTCAAAAACATTGTTTAAAAACTTGTACTCATAAATCAATGATTAAATAGACACAGGTGGGTCTCTGAAAAACAATATTTATTACAAAACTATGGTACACACACACAATAAAGGATGTCAGTCCCCCTTTAAGTGCACTAGATATACCTTAGCAAGCATATAAACATTTTGACTGATTCTGACCCTTGCAGTCACAGGTTTGACTGTTAAGTGCACTAGATATCCCTTAGCAAGCATATAAACATTTTGACTGATTCTGACCCTTGCAGTCACAGGTTTGACTGTTAAGTGCACTAGATATACCTTAGCAAGTATATAAACATTTTGACTGATTCTGACCCTTGCAGTCACACAAGGTTTGACTGTTAAGTGCACTAGATATACCTTAGCAAGCATATAAACATTTTGACTGATTTTGACCCTTGCAGTCACGGAAGGTTTGACTGTTAAGTGCACTAGATATACCTTAGCAAGCATATAAACATTTTGACTGATTTTGACCATTGCAAGGGTTAAAAGCCTTCTGCAGACACTTTTACTGGTTGGCAGTCCCGGGCCACGCCGGTAGTTTGGTGCGAGGGTAGATGACATTGAACCATGTTATGGCTTTCGCCTCTCTGGCAGCCTCCTCCGTCTCCTCCTGTAGTCACTTTCAGTATTTCTTTTCTTAGGAGTATGAGTTGGGAACATTACCCACCTACCACATCAATCAATACAAAAACAAACCAAAATCATTTAGTGAATCCTTTTGTGGTACATTTTGGTTTTAAGGATTTGTAATCAACTAATAATTGTAAATTTTAACGCATCGCTACTATTCGGTGACTTCTTGGTCTGACAACACATACCCGTGTTGTGCCATCATTGGTGACTTCAGCCTGACAACGCACATACCCCATGTTGCTTACTAATGGTGATTTGAACGGACAACACGATACCCCTATGTTGCTTACCAATGGTGACTTAGTCTGGAACAACACATACCCTTCGTGGTTGCTTACCATTGGTGACTTCAGTCTGACAACACGATACCCCATGTTGCTTACCATTGGTGAGATTTCAGTCTGACAAACACGATACCCCATGTTGCTTACCATTTGGTGACTTCAGTCTGACAACACGCGATAACTCCCGCGTTGCTTACCAATGGTGACTTAGTCTGGACAACGCGACACCCCATGTTGCATACCATTGGTGACTTCAGTCTGACAACACACATACCCCATGTTGCATACCAATGGTGACTTCAGTCTGACAACGTTGCGATACCCCATGTTGCATACCATTGGTGACTTATTGACAAAAATTTTAAAAGTTGTTAAATGGTGACTTTGTCTGACAACACGATAAAATTTAGGTAATTGGTGACTTCAGTCCAAAAACCATACCCCTGTTTTACCAAAC
>CM055818.1:41377094-41412766 GCA_029582265.1 Zoroaster sp. YZ-2022
GAACTGATCCTACATTTTAAAAAACAATTATTCATGGTTGGAAAGACATTTTTACCCAAAATGAGCGGTACGTGTTCGTGTTCGCCAGCTCTTTTGGGGACGAACCAATCAGAGGAAAGATTGTTTCGCATCACGCCCTGACCATGTACATGTTTTTTGGAAGTGTTTCTGTGTCCCCACAAAAATTTTCCCCGTTTCATCGGCTTTTTTCAACAAAAGTTAAAAATTTAAACATTTTAAAAACGAAATCGATACGGCGGTTCTTATCCCCCGACCGCCCAAAACCGGTCATTAACCCGGTAAAGACCGACGAAAAACTTTTTTTCCATTAAGTTTAAACCCCTTTTCAAAAGACAGACACTTTATCAACACATTTTTGCGAGCAACGGCAAAAACGCATTGAGGTGTTTATTTTAAAAAAACAGGGCGTACGTTAAAGGTACACACCCCCTAAAAGTGCAAAAAGGGGACGATAGAATGAAGATTATCATTTTTGGAAGGTTTTTTTAAAAACAAATGGGGTATTGTGTAATTAGAAAATGTCCAAAAAAACAATAAGGTCAAAGGTCACAGGTCACGATACGTTTTCCCAGTAGTCATACAACCAAGAAATTTAAAGGCAATTGAATTTATTAGTTTTCCCTCTGCATTGCAAGTTGTGATTGTGACAAGAGCAACAAGGTTCCAGTCGACTTTTTTATCCGTTGTAAACAAGAACGATCCAAAATTTCCCGGGATTGATTAACATGACGTCGACGTCCAAGATCATCCAAAAATTGGGGAAAATAAGTAGGCTTGATAGCCCTTTGGATCAACCGGAAAAAGGAAAACTGAAAAACGGGCTTAGCAGCATCTTTCGGGACATTCGGGGTGAGCATCTCAATCAGATCAATAGGTTGCATTGTTGTAGACAGTACATGATGAAAAAATCATAGATTCCCCCTGGCAAAGGAAAATTGCCCTAACCCCTGATTACATAACTACATATTTGAAAAAAAAATGTTGAAAGGGAAGTTCAATTTTTGGTTTAGATTCTCATATTTCAAATATTATAAACATTTTTTTGGGACACGGGCCTGTTTGACCAAATTTAAATTTTGTCCAAGTGTTTATTTTAGAGAGAAAAAAAAAATTATGTAAAAATACAAGAAGTTACCAGAATAACTTTGTGAAAAAAGGGGGAGCATATTTTAATAAATTTTCCGGGTTATTTTTTTATGTTTTTTTTTCGTGAAATCAAATTTTAAATGTTTGGGGTTGGGTTATCAAATCCCAAAAGATGAAGTTTTTAGGTTTAAGGGTTTTTTTATTACAACAAAATTAAGGTTTAGTAAAAGTTATTTTTTAACATGAAAGAGTACGGGCTTTCAGTCCAAAAAAGGGGTTCATTGATAACCATCTTTCCATTCCATATCAGTTAAACAATTTTTTACCTTTTTCACAGTGATTGGATAATGTTGAATTTTTTTAAATCTAAGCCTTATCCTTTTTCACTTAAATCTTTTGAAAGAGGACAGAAACATTTCTATTTAGCTATGAAAATTGATGGGGGTGATTCAAATAATGAAGCACCAGTTTTCGTCAATGGAATTATTTTGAATCGAGTATGTCGGGGGCCCCTTGCTTTTTTGTTTTTTCCCCCCCTCCCCCTAGTTCTTGATTTGTAGTTAAAAGTCCAAAGAATTTTTAGAAAAAAAATGTTTGGTTCATCACCAGGGAAACATGCTATCACCAAGAACCTGGGGGGGGATTTATTAAAATTCCCGTTTCCCAAAAACACCCCCTGAATGTCACCCATTCTGAACTGTCAAAACGTCAAACAGGCAAACATTTATTATGGATTGATTCTGTTTTTTTTCAAAAAAGGATCATGGTTTTTTTAATGAAGTATTTCACTTGTTAATTTTAAGGCCAGTACACTCATTGAGTTTGTTTGCAATATTAAACAGGTCAGCAAAGTGGTTTAAGATTGTGGGGAGGAAGAGGAACCCAAAAAAGTCAATTCATAAAACCAAATACAGTTAAAAAAAATTATTTCATTGTTTTATTAGTTTTAAAAAACCATACAACTCTGATTATTTAAAACAAACATTTATGTCAAAATGGATAGATTTTTTAGCTTATAATTTTTGTTTGGGAAAACCAAATTTTTTCAAATTTTTAAAAACCTTGAAAATGTAAAGAAAAGAGAATTTTTTTTCAAATTTTAAAAAATGATTTTTAATTTTTTGGTAAGGTGAAAAAAAAGAAAATTTTATAAGCATGTAAAATAAAGAGATGCTTGAACAGTTTTAACCTTTTCAATTTTATTTATTTTTTTGTTCATTATAAACTTGAGTTGAAAGTGAAGTATATTATAAAAAAAAGATCATTTTAAAAAACTGACCAAAAAAAAATTTTTTTTTTTTTAAAAAAATTTGGGTTTTTTTTTGTTTTAACCAAAACGAAAAAACCAGTTTTTGGGGAATTTTTTAATTAATTTTGGGAACACCAAAAAAAGGGGGAATTATTTTTTTTCCTTTTTGAAAAAAAATTAATTTGAACATAAGGGGGGCAATTGTTTCCTTTGGGGCCAACCCAAATTTTTTCCCCAATTCCCAAAAGTAGACTTGGGTCCCTGAAAAGGTAAATTTTCCTGGTAAATTTGGAAAAAAAAGGGGGGAAAATTTTTATATGCCCTCCATTTTTCAGTTTTTCAGAACCCCCCCCCAATAAATTTTAAACCCCCCACTTCCGTCCAGAATTTGAGCCAAGTTTAATCCAGTTATTACCAAAAACCAATTTGTGACTTTAGCCCAAAAACACGGGAATAATTTGATCTGGCTTCCAAACCCGGAAACTTTTTTCTTTAAAGTTTTTACGTTGATTTATCTTTCCCATGGTTTTTTGAAAAGATTTCTAGTGTCAAATCATTATGCATAAATGGGGTTTTGGTAGCACCATGTAATATCCCACATTTTAAATAGTGTTGGCCTTAGAATAACCAGTGGTGAGATAACTTGAATTTTCAGCGTATACTTGATCATCTTCATCCTGAAGAAAACGGGTATACTGTTTAAACAAGAGTAATGTCACGCCATTTCTTTCAGAACCAATGCTATTTACTACTTGAAAGATAATTACATCCTACTGTTCTTAAACCCATTGAAGCTTCAAAATCAACATTTTGGAAAAGAATTAAAGAGAATTTTTTGGGTGGGGGGTTGAGGTCATTGTTTTTGAAACATTTTCATGTTATACCGCAATTTTTGGCAATTTATGAGGTTTTTTAAAAGTGGGACATGTCCTTATTCATAGAAACTTTGATCGGATGGCCCCCGAAAAAACCTGAAGTTTATATTGTAGGTAATTTTTTGAAAAAATTTTATTCAGGGGAATGCCCTTAAAAGTGGGGGGGGTAGGCTCCCATGACACCCATTCACATCATAGGTGACATGATGAACTGAGTTTCCCATTCCACCCCCTTCATCTCATCTATGGCCCAAAACATGAACAAACATTATGTATAAATCTACAAAAGAAAGATTACGTTGAACTGATTACCTACAGTTGAAAAATGAAACTACCCAAAAACATAAATAACACAATATCGCCATGAATAACAATGAAAGTATTTTTGACTAATTATTAGTGACAGTACACTTATCATTCAAAACCCCTTCAAATTATAAAAATGTTTTTTTCCCCTTAAGGGGAAAAAAACGAACAGGGCATGGAAGGAGTGTTAGTTTTGATTACCCGGGACTAAAAAATAATATCCCCATGATAAGGTAATTTTTCATTGTGTGCATAAATGACCCCAGTTTTCGTCACTGTGTTCATTTAAACTAGGCAAAATTCCATGCCTGTTGAAAGTCTGTCATGGGATATTGTCCCTTTAAATGGACAAGAACATTAAATGCAAAAAAACCTGAATGCAAATTTCTTTTTTTCAAAATGAGAAATTTTTTGTAAATCTGTTTTTTTTTTGATAAAAAAACAAAATTTACATCAACTAAGTTTTCATATATGGGCCCCCAACAAAAAATTATAAAAAAAAATCTGAATCAATCCAAGATGTATTCCCCTTGGAAATTTTTTTGAGGGGAATACGGGAAATGGAACACTAATTCATGTGTTTTTAACTAAAAACAAACATAACAGCTAATGTAATGATGGATATGAGGGAATTGCATATTAAAATCCATTTAAATATAACTCACTGTACGTTTGGGGGAAAATGGTACCTATTATTTCCTCCAGTCCATGTTTGAATTTTCCCCGCCCCCTTTTGACCATTTTCCCCAAAAAAACATTGATGGTGGAAAAAACTACTTCACGGGAAATTGTTCTGTTTTTCAAACATATCTCTAATTATCATGTCTGATTGAAAACACAAAAAATCATTGGGTTTTCTATGGGAATAAAAAAATGTGATAAAAGAAACAGAAATTATCATAAGAGTTCATCACATACGCCACAAAACCCCTCCGAGTATTATTTTTCAAACAATATTTCTTTATTACTTTTACCGTCCAACAATAACCCCACAATGCGACATTATTGATGATCTCATCAGGTCACCATCACGTTAACAATCAAACCCTGAGTGTTTGCCATCATTTGAGTTGGCGGGCCCCCAAAATGGTCGCCAGGCAGGGTCTTTTTATTGGAGACAGTGACCCTTTTCTTCACCCAGCCTGCTCGGTCAAAATTTGGCGTTATTTTGAGGGAGGCCCCAAACTGAACAGTTTTGTCATTTTTTATTGGCGTTGATATGATGAAGGGCTGTGACGATTTTCCCGAATGAATGTGCAGGTTTTCCAAACAAACTCGCTAGCAGTATTAATTTCAAAATCCCCGACAGAAAAGCACCACAGTTGAGGTGAGCCCCCGTTTTTCCCCACGCAAAAAGGGGAATAAGGCTCAACCAGAGGTCACGCCTGGGGTTTGGCCCCGGCTGGGCCCATGGCTGTACGGGTACAGTTTTGGGTTCGGTTCCTGTTCTAAAAGTGCCAAGATTTTTGTTTTTTATCGTTTTTAAAACCCCCCATTGTTTAAAATCTTTCCTTTTGTAAATGTCAATGAATTAAAAAAAATAATTTTCTTGAATTTTGGTTCAAATAAACTTTTTTAAACGTCTAAAAAAGGGATAAATTTTGTCCTCGTGAGTTTTCGGAAAAATTTTTTGGGAAGAAAGTCACATAAATTGGTTTTTGAAAAAACAGAAAACGAAAATCTTTCAGGAGTACGGTTAAAATTAATTTTTTTTAAAACTTTCCAACTTTTAAAAAAGGGGGGTTTTTATCGCCCTTTTGCGGGGACAAAGGCGGTTTTCCCTTTAATGAAGTGGGACACGAAAAATTTTAAATAGGCCTAGGTGTACGACACAAAAAAATGTTTATAGGGGACACCAAAACGTTTATTTAAAAAAAAAGGTGTTTATATATTAACAAAAAGACGCTTATATAATTAATGAACGTTATTTTTTACATTTACCAAATGTGTTTTTAAATGGAAAAAAATTTAGTTTTTAATTTTTCCAATTCAGCAAAGGAAATTTTAAACTTAAATTATTACCCATCATAATTATGTCAATAGTTTTAATTAGGCGGGTATGTCACGATCAGAGCAATTTGACGGGCATGAATCGATGTCCGGTTTAAAATTTAACAAACAAAACTGGCTCTTTTTGCAGCAGCAAGGTAATAGCCCTTTTATCATGTGGGTATTATCAGTCACGAGTTTCCAACCGATTTGCCCGGATCGGACGATATTGTCCCTTTAAACTTGGGGGGTGTAATAAAGGACGTTCTATTGATTTGATTGTAAAAGTCATGGTTTTGAAGGAATGTAACAAAAAAGTAGCTGAGGTTCCAGACCATGATTCTATTATACCGAGGGGATCGGGGGTCACACACTTGGCCACTTTCCACGAACACTCAAAAAAACCACGCATTGCAAGCAACAGGTGAATCATCCTCCGGCATTTCCTTTTTCCGGGTTTTTCCCTTTTGTGTTTTTGTACGCAGTGGAAAAAGGCCCATTGTGATGGTTCACATAATTAGCACCAATAAACCCCTCTACCGTCGGTATAATAAAGATCATCCCTCAGACCATTTTATGAGTTTTCACTTTTTTAATTGTAATGTGGTATTTTCATGGGTTTTATGAACAGATGTTTTTATTTCAACAGCAGTCAAGGGAATAAATTTGTTTTAGAGTAAACAATTGGGACTCAACAGAGAAGTTTAATCAACGATGCACAATTTTTTAAAAAAAAGGATGCATCGATATTGACTGAATAGGGTGTCGAAACGGTTTTTTTGACCGTGCGTTTTTTTCTTGTTTTTTTGCTGGCATACATGGATTGAAAAATGGAAATTTTGTATCACCCTTTTAGTTAAAAAATAAAGACGATTTAGACGTGTTTTTTCAATACCCCTTTATATTAGGGAAATTTTGAAAAAAATTGGGGTTTTTGTCCCAATATTTTTCAAACGCCTTATTACACAGTCATCGTTTGGGTTCCCGGTCATAAAAATGTGAATAACGTCGTTTCTTACTTTTGGGGGCCCCCTTGGTGTTGGGGGTTTTTGCATTAAAAAAGTGTGAAAAGGTCCTGATAGTTATATCATCAAAGTAAAGGTATTGTGTTATTTATTTGTAATTCCGTGGTCAGTTCCCAGGGCTTTTAAGAAACCAATATAAATATTTTACAATGTATTTCTTTTTTCCCGTCGGTGTCTCTTCTGTATGTGAATAATTATGTTGTTTCTTGAATTAAGAAAAGGCCTATACGATCTGTGTTTCAACCAGCTCAGGGAGTCAAACTCTTTTTTTTTTGAAAATATTTGGGAAAAAAAGTTTGGATGGCGCTTGAGAATCTTTTTGTGTTTGCTCGAAATAAATTCAGAAAAAAGTTCGGAAAATTAAAATGGTTATTAAAAGTTGCACCTTTTGTTTTTTTAAAACAACCTATTTTTTCTTCCCAGGGGTTATGACGGAGTTCTTGCCCAGCAGTTAGAAACCATGATGTTATCAGGCGATCAGGAGCTATATTAACCCGTAGATACAGGCGACCCTTTTCAGGGAATAAAAGCGTATTTACCCAAGGGGAGGGGCTGGGGTGAGTTGTATAAACATAATTTAAACTAGAGCCAAATTTAAATAAATGAGTATTAATTAATGTTTGCTATCTAATTAAAGGTTTTTTTGGTAATTTTTGTTTGCCTTACTTTCAACTGTTAAGAAATAATTAGGTTGACCAGAACACCATGTGTAATAACCCTTTTTTTGGGAAAAGCTTTAAAAAAAGAACTGGTAGTGAGGAAAAAAAGGGGCCCTAATGTGAAATTTCCCACATGTTGGTCGTTTAACCCCAACTCCCAGGCCAATTTGCTTACACAAAACCCTAATTTTTCCTAACTCCCTTTTGGGCCCCTTTTTAGACATAACCTGAATTTTTTCCTAACTCATGGGGAAAAAACAGGTCCACTGCCCCAAACACTGACCTTGCAATCAAGACAACAAACATGGAGCGACCTGGAAAGGCAAAGCCTAATAATCTAAATCCTCCAAAACCTTCACTTTTAGCAAAGAGAATTTGGGCCCTATGTTGTTTCAAATTGAGCAAGTAGTCCCCCAGAAAAACATCTCCCAAAAATGCCAACGTTAGAACACTGTCATCCTTTCTGTTACCCCCACACTGCCCTTTTTGTCAACGAAGGGAAAAATCCATTTGTCGCACTATTGTTTACAAAACAATTTAAACTACCTTGGGATGCCCAGGTGTTAGAGCATGGGGGGGTTTCCATGGTTAGGGGGAAAATTTTAAATAAGTAGGGGAAAAAATTAATTTGGTTTTTAAAAAAACAAAAAAGAAAGTTCCTTTTTGGGGTTCTGGCGCGGCTTTTAAATTTTCTTTTTTTTTTCGATGAAAAGATGTCCAGTTGCAGCCAATTTTTGGGACGATTAATTATAAACGTGTTTAAACGACTTTTTCAATAGGGGTTTAATTTTCCCCCGCTATATGAGTATTTTCAATTTGGGCAAAAAATATTTTAAAAAAAAAAAAAAACTAGAAACCTTAAATTTTTTTTCCCTTAATTGAAAAAATGGCCATCAACCTCAACCGATTAATTTCCCAAAATTATCCGAAGGGTTGGAAAATCACCAATCATCCTGAACACTTCTTTTGCCCCCTTTCGAGAAAACACAGAAACAAAGGCCCATTCCATTTTTTCAAAATTTTGGAATGCTTTTTCAAAAGTTTCTCATGACTTACAGATCGCATGAGCTGAACCGTGAAATGTTGTTAAATGTTATCTTGATTCAAAAAAAAAACATATTAAAGATGCAGTTTTACCAACTTAAAAAATGCTAATTGTCCCTTTCCCCTTTATAAAAAATATTTATTGGATTTCGCTATTTCATTCAATTTTGTTTTTTATCGAACACGTATTTTTTTTTAAAAAGGAAGAAATTCTTTCAAATGTGATATTTCCCCAAAGAATTGACCGAAGCACGTTAAAAAGGGCCATCCCGCAATGAACACCGCCAAAATTGTTTACTCATCTTAGCTTCAAAATCGATGCGGTGACGCGCGTTTTTTTTTTTTATTAGGTGTTCGGCTTTTACGAACAACTAGTTATTGCCGTTTTTTTTTTTTTTTCTTTTCTTTTTCTTCTCCCAACCCTTTTTACATCAAAAAGGGAAGTTTCAAAAACACAACCTTGAAACCACACATATAAAGACCTTATCAGTAGATTTAAAACGTCATGATCACGTTCAGGTATCAAATTAGATTTTAAATTTTAAAATGACCATTTGCTATCGACGTATATCAAAATATCAAAGTATGATTTCATAATCTGAGATCTGATAGATCGGTTGGGCAAATTTTGAAAAATTAACCCCAAAAGTTCGAATTTGCTTCCGGTCGTACCAAGGGCAAAGTTTTTATTTGTTTTTTTTTTTTCAAAACCCTTTTGGGCCAAAACCCCATTGACTTAAACACACCAGACACCGTTTCTGGGGCCCATTGTTTTTAAAAACCCCAAAATGAGATCGTTACCACTGAAAAAAAGCTGGCGGTCTTCAGGGGGCGTTTGCGGGTTTTACAGGCAAAGTCATGCAGGATAAAAAAATATTTTTTAGATATGTTGGGGGGTTTAAGCCCAACACGCACAATATTTTAAAAACCCGATCGTTTAATTAATACTGGTCTTTTTGACGAATGGAAAAGGGGTTTGGGAAAAACCAAAGAAAAATATTTTTTGTGAGTAACAACTACTTTTTAAAACAGACGAGACAAAAAGAAAAGAAATAAACAAAAAAAAACCATTACTGACATTTATATGATGTTTCGTTTATTTATTTATTTATTTAAAAATGAACTAAATTTTAGACCTTGGTTTTTTTTTTAAAGGGAAAATAATGAATGCATAAATTACAGAAAATGAATGCATAAAATTCAGAATTTCATATAAATTATACAGGTGAGCACAATATAAAATTTGTTCCCCAATTTTAATTTCAAAAAAATTTTTTTGAAGTAAAAATTTTTGTTCAAAGAAGAGAGCAGCCGATAAATAAGAGGTATTAATGCCCAAAAAACTAAAAGCTTTTTAAAGTTGTTGTGAATCCCAAAATCTTCAAAACATACATTTGGTAAATTAAAAAAATTTTAATTATTCGAAGGGGCGGGCCCTGACGATGAAGGGAGGGAATTTGGGAATGGTATTTATTACATATGAGCAGCTTGCCAGTCTTGGTTCCGTTTTTTTTTCGTTCAAGTTTTATTTTTGCCCCGACGAATCAAACTTAAACTTGAAACAGCCCCTATGTTTGATTCATGACATAAGTGGATGGTTTTATGGACGTGAAACACGGTCTTAACCAAGATTAGCTTGCCCATATGAAAGATATTTTAAATTTCCCACATCACAATGTAGAACATGTTTAATTGTTTCAAATGTTGTAAGCATTTCAACTTGCGTGAATTATTGTAGAAAATTTGTTTTTAAAACGAGAACTAACACAGATGGTTCAATATTGGCAACATGAACAAAGATATTCCCCAAAAAATGAACATGCATCATTTCTGCCGGGAAAGAGTTTAAAACTGTACAGCAGCAATGCAACAGTTTATCTTTTCCCAGATGACTACAAGGGATGTCACCCCAAAGAAAAAAAATCACTGACAATTTCCATTCAAAAATGACCAAAAACTTGAAAACTGTTCAATTTTTGTATGAAGAAAAATCCTTAAATAAGGACCCAAAAAGAGGGGTGGTATCAATTAACACAATTTCAATGATAAAGTCATGACAAGTTGCAATTAACTATTTTTGGAAATCACACGTTAAGGCCTTTTAGCGATATGTTTTGACTTTTGCGTAAAACTATTTTACGAATCTAAATCAATTTATGAGGACATCAATTTCCGTCACTTCCGAACACCTTGAGTTTGTTACAAAACCCGAATTTTAGTTTATTTTTTTTTGTATTTTGGCCCAGGAAAAAGCTACATGGGATACAGGGGGGTTTAAAATTTCCCCTATACAAAGTATATGGCTAAAGAGGCCCACAACGGCAAACGTTTACCTTTTAAAAAAACGTTTAAAAAAGCACGGCAGAATTCCCAAACGATCCAGCATTGTTCTAATGGGCGTCGTTTATATTTAAAAAAAAACCCGGGGACTTTTTTGGGGCCAAGGTGAACATTCTTTGTGTTCATGAGGTTTTAAAGTTTTGGCATATAGATATAAAGAGGCCAGAAAAAGCGGCTGTAACTTTAAAAAACAAAAATTTGGTTTTTTGTTTTTTCACGGCTTAGGCCTTTTTTGAAACAGCATTGCCTGCATCACCCGAATGTTGCAGCCAAAAAAGTGGTTATTAAATGAGATTTTCGAAAGGGCATACAGAATGTTTACGTTTTGATGTAATCTTGTGTGCGAACGAGGCACAACACGGGGAAAAAGTTAAAAAATTTATAGCCCCAGCATATAAGTTTGGGGTACATTTTGGGGGGCAAACAAAGATCTGTTTTTATATTTTTTTTTTCATACTTTTCACGTCAGGGCCGTCCCAATGGTTGGACGAACTTAAAAAGCTCGGTTCTTCAAACCATAGGGGTCAACCCAAATGTTCTTTAAACTAATAATTTTTCAATATTTTTTAACTTTTTGGTTATACTTCACTTTACAATTGTAAAATAGTATTTGCATCATTTTTTACTGGGTTGAGTTGTACCATGGAGGAAGGGAACCTTTGTACAATGAATAGGTCAATGATTCAACAACACATGATTAACCATTTGAATATTACTTTCCCGCCATTTTTAATCTGTAATTGATCATTTTTTCCTTGTGTATTATTTAAAAAGATTTGTTCGCAAAAAAATTTTCCAGGGCATACAGTGAAAGGGAGCCAGGGGATTATAGGCCACATAATAGGGAAAAGTTTGGCCGGATGTGAAAAATTTATCATCATATCCAGGCCCTTTTGCTTTTTTTATCCTGCATCCCCCATAGTCTTGGGGCACACTTTTTCTATAGCCTAGGGGAAAATGCAAATTGGTATGCCCATTTCACGTGTCCCCCCTTTAGAAGCCGACCCGACCAAACCTTTATCTGGTCGGGTGTTTTTCAACTTTTAGATAAATCAACAGTGACTTGGGGGTTAAGATTGTTATCCCACTAACCCCTAATGAGTTTGAAAAGGTGTGAAAGCGATCCGCCGAAGGATTCCACGAATTTTTTTCCCAAAAGAATACGAAGATAAAGTTGGTATAAGATAAAATAGTTACACTTGTGAAAAATTTTATGGTTTTCTTTTTAACAGTAAAAAACAAAAAAGGGAAAGGCAGAGAACGATTATTTTGATAATGGAGAGTTTGATTCCCCCGGCTTCCCCTTTCGTGCGCACTATACTGTGTTTATCGATAAGTTGTGCTGCGGTTAAATTAGAGTCTTGAACAAAAAAAATGAATTGCTTGGGACGTTTGAGGTAAAAATTTTTCTTTCAATGTCTTGTAAATAAAATTACGCACCTACAATCGAAAATATACGGTTTTTTAACTCCTGGCCGGCAAATGCGCATTTTATTGTTACTTATAGTCGGATGAGACGTTTTATTTTGATAAGGGCCCGGGGCCCCGTAGCAGTAGCGTGGGTTTTGTGTTTATTTCGAATGTTGACGTCAGGAATACGCACTAGGAGAATTTTTTAACAAAAAAACATTATACAACGATTTGTTTAAAACAACGGGACACGAAGCTCACCCCATCATCAAGAAAAGGGGTGGAACTCAACCGCGGACCCCGTTGGTCAAATTCCAAGCCCAGCGCGAACTTCCAGGGCTATGAATAACCGTCCTGTCCTCTGATTTAAGACAACGCCGGGGATTATCTTTTCCGATCGCAGACGCAGAATTTCCTAGGTGTGATCTATGCGGGCCCTTTTTAATTATATAACAAGGGTTTGTAACTGCCAGCCGGCAGTGTCAAAATGCCACGAATTTACAAACCCGTTCCCGGGGTAGACCTTTCCTATGTCGCGAGCGACCTAACTACAGCCATTGGCAAGGATAAGCCACCGTAGAATGTAAACCATTTTTTTATTAACTGATGAACTTGATAATAATTATGAAAATGTTTCTTTTTTGGAGTTGGTATGTGAATTTACCGTACTGCAAATCCCAACCATAATGATATCCAGAGTAAAATTTTAAAAGCCATGGGTGGGGTAGAAAAATGTAAAAGTAAATTTAAGAATGTCAAAATTGCTTTTTTAAAAATGTCACGGATTTTAAAGATTCACGAAGTTGAAAAATTACTTAAAAATGAATGTTTTATGCGTTCTATTGCTGAAACTTTCCCTTTAAAAGTACGATGTTTTTAAAATTAAGGTTATAGATGGGGGGGTAAAAAATTTGAAAGGGGGAGGGGCCCTAGGCCCTTTCCTTTTTGATAACGTTTGTATTATTATGATGATGTCTTTTAAATTGCTTTAGATAATTTTGAAAGGTTTGGGTTAAGGTTTCTTTTGGCAAAGATAAACACTTTTTTTATTGGAGCTTATTTGGTTTGGGCATTGATAGAATTACTGATGAATTGTATGGGCAACTGCTCGAAGTGATGCGTATCGAAAACAAGAGGACAACCCCCCAAATTTTAATAAGGCCGATATGAATGCAAGAATTGGCGGAAAATTTGCTATGATCCAGTGTTAAATTTAATGGGGGCCTTTTAACTCCCCTGATGATTCTAATCTTGAGATTTTGAATTGTTCTAAACGTGTAGAGGTAAATTTACCGGTTCAGAAACAATAAAAATACTATTGATTACATGCTTTGTTTCCCAAAAATTTGTAAACCAGGGCGGAATTTTTTGTTTATGAAGATCGGAGGGATGGAAGGATCCCAAAGGCAATTAAACTTAACTTTGAATAGGGGCAGTAAGGGTAATCAGAACAAACACGTAAAAATTTAAACTGGGATATTAAACAAGACCAGGACTTTTCTTATAAAGATAATCTGGGGTTAATTTTTAATTGGGATGCAATTTTTTTTTGACCCGATGGGTGGGGTTCGAAAACAATGCTTGGGGTGCGTCTATAGGTTTTGACAAAAAAAATCAAATGAAAAGCAACCTGGTTTGACCCTGGAGGAAGAAAAAAGAAGGAGTCACACGCCCAGCCTCTTATCTCAAACCAATTAGACTTCGGAGGGGGCCCATTGTTACCCGCCCGCTGCGCTTTCCAATTTAAGACCGCGATAATCCCCTTGTGTTGTTTTTTCCCTCGGCCTGTTTTGGGGCCAGCATACAAAAAGAGGGAAAATTGTAGCAAAAAGAAAAACAAAAACGTATGCGCACACTTTTTGCGGGCTTTTATACGAGTTCAAAGAAAGCCCGGCTGTATTTTCCCCCGATAAGATTAAAGATTAGCGTGGCTTAGAAATTTTACGACCGCGGCAAAAAACATTGAACCTTTTAATTTCCTTCGGGGCCCTTTTTTTTCTTTCCATGGTTTTTCAAAAGTATTGATGATGCATAAAGACCGCGAAGGCCCAAGATTCACAGGAAAAAGGGGAAGGGTGAAAAGGTTTACAATCGTATGGGTGAAAATTTATGAAAGATTACCGGATAAACGACTTTAAAAAAAATTTTTAAGAACAAAAAATTTCTCAAAAGGGGATGCTCGATTTATATTTTAAAAAAGGGGGCCCGTGTCGCGATTTTTGAAGGCTTTGAGAAGTAAGATAAAAACGTAACAATTTGATATACATTGTATTATAGCTCCGCAATCCGGTGATTTTTTATGACAAAAAGAAGATGAATTTGATATTTTTCAATATTGGGGATTTGGGAAATGAAATGACATTTTGGGATTGGGGGTGGTGAATGATGATAAAAAATTTTAGAGTTAAAATTTTTTTAACTCAATTTGAAGTCAGAGTTTAGTTATGATATGATGATGTTAATTTATATGATGTTGAATAACTTAGAAATTTTTTTAGAAACCGTCAAAAACAATAAGTCGCCCGGGTTTTGATGGTATTACAAATGAATTATTGAAAAAAGGTGGGGCGTTTAACTAGGACACTTTTTTGGGTATGTTCACCAAATTTTAAACTTGAGAAGATTCCAGGGAAAGGAATCGTATTTTTGTCCCATTTTCAAGAAAGGGATCCAAGGACCAATAACTATAGGGGGGTTTTATTAACGTCGGGGTTGCAAAAAATTTTAATAGGAAAATGAGATTCAAAACACCTAGAAAGTTCAAATGTATTGTCAGAGGGTTTAAGGAGGTTTTGTTCATCATATCGCTGCGAAGACCACATTTTAATGAAGAGTATTAAGGTGTCGTTTAGCGGAAGGTAAGAAAAAAAATATGGATTTTAGACTCCGAAGGCGTTCGACAAGTGTGGGGGGATGGTTTTGATGGCAGCATGGAATTCAGGTCTAATGTATCTGAGGGTTTAGAAATTTTTTGATAACAGGCACAAGAAATTTAAATATCGAAACTGATTTTTTTATGTTGATGAAGGAGTTAAACAAGGTTTTGTTTTTTCGCCCGGTTTTTTTTTGTATTTTATTCTGAATTTTGATTAAAAAGGCGATTTGTGAATTAAGATGTTTGTTTGGGTCTTTTTTTGGGAGACGGGTATTATTGGCAAATGATGAAAAGGAATTGAATAAAAGTTGGAGGAGCAGCGAATTTTGGGGAAAGATTGAAAAGTTTTAACCGATAAATGTAAGTATTAGTTTAGGTCATGTTAATAATGATAAATTGTAAATTTGGTGATAAATATATTTGAAAAAAGGAATATAAATATCTTGGGGGTATATTTCGAACCTTACGACCACCAAATATTGAGGAAGGTCAAGGGAACAGACAATTGCGTTTTCAAATCTGTAATTGATAATTTTAGATTTAACCCCCGTTTATATGGCGATGTTTTGGCGAACGATTTCCTCCCCCTCAAAATTAGCTAGGGAGGTGGATCCTTGAGTGTCGGATGTTGAAAAACCCCCAAAGTTCAGTTTCAAAAGGCGCGAATTTGAAAGCCTCCCGCAACACGCCCGTGCAGCCTTTTGGGGTTTGGGGGCCCCATTCTACCATAAAATACGCTTAGGATGAAATTTTGCGCGAGTTTTTAACTTGGATATGCATCGGTCGAAACTTTTTTTAAAAAAGATTAGCTGATGGCGTCAGTAACTTGGTTTAAAAATTTTTAAGCCACACCCAGGGAAATTTTGGAAAAAGTGGTTTTTTTTATGTTTTGATAGTAAAGTTAGAAAACCAGAACCAAATGGGTTAATTCTTAAAAAACTTTTTTGTTGATATATTTGGGGTTGAGGGGCGGGGGTAAAAGTCCCTTTAGACACGACCATTAAAGATAATCCGGGGAGAGGCTTATCTTTGATAAACCGATTTTTCGGCGCGTCTTTTTTAAATTTAAAAATTGCCTAATACCCTTCCACTTGACCCCAAAATCAGAGGGGACACCGATATTGATGGGACATTTCTTGTGCAATAATGGAGATGAAGATGTGAAGACTTTTTTATTTATTTTTCATGGGTCCATTCAATTAGATCCGATGAGTATATAAGCTCAAGATAACCTTTTTAGAAACGATTGTTTGATGTTTAACCAATTTTTTTGGAACAGATATTAAAACCTACCGGAGAATTATTTTTAAAAAATCAAAATAGGTTTATTAGTTTGTAAATTTTTTAAAGGGTAAAAAAAATGTAAAACGAAAAGCTGGTAAAAATTAAATTTGTTTTTTTTTTTAAAGTAAATACATTTTTTATTTTGTTTATCCATATTTTATATGGGGATGAGGGAAATGTCGCACATAGTACCGTGTAGGTTAAATGTGTATGGTTTTTTTAAGTTTTGATCGGGTTTCAACGCGGCTGGTTCGTGGGGTTTCGGAGGCGGAATATATTCAAAAAAAGTCCCGGGAGAGGATTTTTAATAGATTTGCCGTTGTCGTTTCGCCGGGGCAGCCATAACGTCGCAATCTTTTTTTAAAAAAAAATTGGTTTGTAAGTGTTTGGGGCTAAAATGATTTTTTTTGGCCGCATGTTTATGTTTATTTTCTGCCTTACCTTGTAGGCTTGTTTGGGGTTTTGAAAAATTTTTTGCTATGATTTCTTTTTTTTCAAAGTTTAGAATTGGGAAAGTGTTTGCAGAGGGGGGGAGTCGGGGGCCCTGTAGACCGTATGTTTTTCCCTTTTTACATAATAATAATTAAATATTATAATATTGTTGGAAAATTGTTTCATAGTTCTTTGATGTTTTTAACGCACCGCCGGGGCGGGGCCCCGTTTTAAAAATGTATGTTCAAATAAAAAAAAAAAATATTGATCACAACCAAATTTCTCTACGTTCCGTAGACTGGATTACAGTCCACATGTATTTTGTGTGTGGTGCACGGATGTATGCACCATAGTGTAGCGCTGGACGCCCAGAACCGACTTACGTCAGTCTATCTGCACACAGTCTTCGCGCGCGAGAGCAGGAACTTCTATGCGATCGAGTTTGCAGACGATAGAAATGGCGCTCAAACTTCACGTCCAGCGTGGTTCCGCCGTGATGGTAATGAAATCGACAAACTATCAAAAATAAATGGAAATGTGAGGTGTCTGGCCGAGCGGTCTAGCTTACCGGATTCAAGTTCTGGTGTTACAACAGAATGTGGGTTCGAATCACGCGTGACACTTGTGTCCTTGAGCAAGAACTTAATCATAATTGCTTCTTCCACCCAGGGGTTAAATGGACCTGTGAAGGCAGAGTTGGTTTGCTCTATATGCCTAGAAATGGCAGCAATTGAGTTGTATATACTCCTCAGGGAGCTGAGATGGTTTCAGGAATGATTTATGAGCCTTATGAGCCTTATGAGCAGGGATAATAATATAATGCGCCTTGAGCACCACTTAGTTGGTGGATACGTGTATATAAACCAATTATTATTATTATTATTAATGGAATTGGTGTGATAAAGTTCTGTTTGCTGGTTCTGCAGACCAGCATCTAATCGGCGATTGTTTTCGTAAACTTCACCACTTCAGCATAATAAAACCAAGTCTTTGCAAGAACCATAGAGAAAGCGACACAGATAGTCTTTGTAAGTGTCTGTAAGTTTTGTTTTAATATGTGTTGAAAATTATATTTTATTATATTGGACAGGTCATAATGTACACAAAATCTTGCCAAAATAACAGGAGATGTTAATAAGTTAATACCCAAAATAGCTATCCTTTAAGGATTTCATTTACAAAATCCAAAATTTCCAGGATTATTATTTTTAAATTATTTTTTTTAAATCCAAATTACAACAGATTTCAATGATAAAAATATCCAAAATAGCCATCCTATAAGGTTTTCATATACCAACATCTAATATAAGCCTGGATTTTTTTTTTCCTTCTTTTTGCAAAACCCGTTCTCATGCTGCAAGCTGGGAGAGCATTGATCTGAAATATCTGCTTCATTTGAGGCATTACTTGTTCTTCAGTGTATAGGTTATATTGATAGTAAATCAATTTTTTAAAAAAAAAATTTGGGGTGGTGGGTGGGTTGAATTGGTTGGTGGTCAAAAAATTTTTAAAAAAACTTCGAATTTTTTAACATTGACTATTCTGAATGCTAAGTTAAAGTCAACTTAATCCAGTGATGACAGAATGTGTAACTTACTTCTCATATTTAAGAAGGATATAAGGCAATTCAGTGAATACAATTCTTCGTGTCTATGGTCATAGCTTTTGAAAGTAGTTCCAACAGTTTACCAGTCAGTTTTGGTCAACAGCAGGTTGTTTATTTAAGGGATTATAGGGATTATCTTGGCTGGACATCAGGGCAGTGTGTTTACTCATGGAGGAAGAAACCTCCATGGTTTTTAAGGACTTCCACTGAGGTTGAAAAGGGTGCGTGAAACCAGCAAAATTTTCTAAAGGGCCGACACGTCATAGTGAAACGTATCAACACTCTTGAGTTTCAAGAAATATGCATAGGGCCCATTACCATAAAGCTAACCAGTGAAAGTTTTATCACGATATAGGTGATACATATTTTTAAGTGGTTTATGTTTTACAAAAAATTGCCGGACGGCAAATTCTGGAAATAAACGGTACAATTTTGACATTACAATACCTGTTTTCTCTTAGATGAACGCACTTTATCAGACACGAAATCATTTCTCAGGGTGATTTACACTTGAACCATCTTTTCACCAAGTAATTATTTAGATACTCGTGAATTTGATAATCTGTTAATTGTTAATTAATCTGTTAATGTTGTCCTCAATTTAGTCATATACATTGGCCGACGTGCCTCGGAAAATGGGCCTAGATGACCTGTATATTCAGACTCAGATTACGACGTCATCTGGCAGGATATGTTTACACCACCGAGAATGAGTATTTCTCTCCTATAATGAGGATACTATTGAATCATTGACGCTGATGTTTATATGTTTTTTTTTGTTTTCCGTAATATTTCAGAGTGAACAACCCTAGTCAATGTAGCTATATGAATTTTCAAGAACTGGTGAAAAAAATCGTTCGTTTGCAGCGGCGTAGCCACGGGGCCTGGGGGCACGTGCCCCACAAATTTTCCCAGTGCCCCCAGTCCCCAGGTGCCCCCCCGGTCCCCCCAGAAAAATCCTCATAGTGCCCCAAAACAGAAAAGAAAAAAAAAGGAAAACCCATACCCCTGGGCCCCACTAAAAGCAATGCCCCTGTGCCCCACTGAAAAAGTCCTGGCGACGCCGCTGGTTTCAGAGCTGGCATAATCATTAGGTAAAGACCTCATGGTAAAGACCGATTTATAATAAGTAGCTCATGTGTAAGGATGTAATGTAAGAATGCAATGTAATTCTGGCGACTGACTCATATAACTCTATGCATCTATGCATCTATTGAAATAAATATAGCTCTCTTCTCAACACGCATGCTCAAATACCCAAACCACATGCACACACATAACGTGTATTTGGTCAGTCGGCAATTTTGTTATTGGAAATATTGAATAAGTATAAGGCCTGTATTATTATAATTATTCCAAAAAAAGCCCGTGTGAAACGTAACATTCCTTCAACAGAACCTTAATCAGTGTGAGATATTCATTAATAGTATGCATATATAGCTGTCGACCGCAGCGCAGTCATCCCTTCTGCACCTCTCGTTACATGTCATCCCTATCCATAAATCACGCGAATCATCTCTAAAATTTGTCATTTCCGATACATAGAACAAAGAGGTTACAATGGGGTTTACGTACAGGCTGAGATACGAGTTCGATATGCATGCGAACCTACAGTGTTAGTAAGGTTAACAGCTGTATGTAGGCTCGCACGCACCTACGCTGAATCGTGAAATGCCGAGTGCATTCGTAAGACTGGTCTTCATCACATGGTCTGCAAAGTGGATATCGGTAGTGTTACTTCCAGTTGCACGGAACAACTTTGACGAGCTAGCCAACAAAAGCATATCGGCCTATTCTCTAGAATACTCGGCAGGCCAATTCTGAAGCAGATAGTAAGCTATTGCGGAGTTGAAGAAGCCGACATCAGCTTTTAAAATGCCAACTTTTAAAAAATCCGTCATTTGGGCATGGATTGGTTTCAGCATCAGCGTACTGATAGCTGCTACTATTGCCGCGTGTTTGGTCCGTTTCAAACAACTCAACGGACACACTTTACTGGGGTCTGGTGACGAAACCTGTCCTGACGGGGCTTGGCTATCAGGAGTCTTCTCTAGCATCTATTGCCAGGGTCTGAGAGTGGCTGATCTACCGGAGAAGCAGCTGTATTCAATGCATACGTGCTCCCGAAGCAACCAGTACCGAGTGGAAAATCCTTCCGTCAGACGGTGAAGATGACAACGATGATCGGTCCAGCTCGTGTCTCGCCACCGTTAGTCTTCAACTTGCACCGGTCAGGGAGGTCGGTTGCATGGATGGAAGTCCAAGCCTGCAGCGAGACCACGGAGATTGCCTTGTACCGTTGCGAAGATGAGTCTGCAGCGGTGGCTGGAGCAGAAAGGTGACAACCAACGATGCAAAGTACACTGTCAGTACCCCACGTGTGGCGCCGTAAAGAACTCTTGCGCCTTGTAGCCAACTCGGCTTTCAAAGTCGATGTACTCGTGCTGATGCTCACACCTCTAGAAGATCCTCAGACAACAAGGTCTGTGTTCGTGTTAACAGTACCCGATTTCCGTACGACCTGAGCGTACATTCAGCCACATGCCTGAATATGACCCATTGCGAGCTGCCCATCATAATGGGAGAGACCGAAGTTGTGGTACTCGAAGCTCCAGTGGAGGTACTGTCAATCCGATCACCCTGGAGACAGAGTGTACCACGAATCAGCATCTACTTGCCTTCTACTTGGGATTTCTTCTGTCATCCTTGCTGCATCCTTGTGCGTGTTTCTCCCGTGCCTCCTGCTCCATAAGTCCTTGAAGAGACAGTCCTTCGAGCTCAGGAAGAGCTGGTGACTATAATGACGCTTCCATCATTAGTGAGCACGATGGAGCCACTCATGGACAACGAACATCAGTGAAAGATGAAACCATAACGGTGAACATGATCCCTAATTTGTTTTGTAATTTTGTTTTCCTAATTTGTTTTCTAATTGTAATTGGTGAAAAATGTTTCGTTATGTATATGTGACTAATTCGGTCATCCCAGAGTATATTGGTTAAATGGACAATATCGTCACGATCAACAGGGCATGGAATCGGAGTTTTAGATTTTAGAATACCACATGATAAGGTCATGTTGCCGTTGTGCTGCATAAATGCCATTAATTTTCAGTCACTGTGTTCATCTTAAACTAGGACACGATTCCATGCCCTGTCTGCTCTGATCGTGACAATATAATCCCTTTAAGCCTATAGTGAGAACAAATGTTTACCAGGTATAGGATGGTAATTCAGAAAACGAATTGTCCAACTCGAGGTGAGGGCTAAAAAGGGAGCTAAAAAAGAGGAATTCACAAAGTAGAAAGATAACGTGATATTGCGTTTGAACTGGGCAGATTATATATACCGGTAGGTATCGGAAGCTAGGATACAGGCATTAGGAACTCAAATGTTGTTTGGTTAACGAAAAAATAGTGAAAATGCATACCCAGATTTAGAAGGTATTTTTCTTAAACTGGAACCGGAATAATTGGAAATGAATACAAATTATATGAAAGAGTATTACTTTCCGATCAATTATTGGTAATAACATTTTAATTGTTTTTTAAAGTGTCAGCACCTCAGACGAAATCATGTCCTCGTGCTCACCCTAAAGTAACAGTACATCACACCACCATCAATATCATAAAAGTTTATATCCCCAAAACACCATCATCATCCCGGCACATGAATATTTGTCAAGGGAAAGGGGGTGAACAATTTGTTTTGTAGCCCCGGCAAAGGGGTGATGATGATAAAAATCATCATCATCATCATCATCATCATTCATCTTATCATCATCATCTTCATCATCTCATCATCATCATCATCATCATCATCATCATCATCATCATCATCATTCTTCATCATCATCTATACATCATCATCATCATCATCATCATCATCATCATCATCATCTTCATCATCATCTTCATCATCATCACCATCACCATCATCACCACCATCATCATCAGTGTCGTCATTACAATCATCCTCATCATTTGTCACCATCACCATGGTCATCATCATCATTATCATTATCATGATCATGATCATCATGATCATCATGATGATGATCATCAAAATCATTATACTCATCATTATCAGTATCTTCATTACAATCATCCTCATCATTTGTCACGATCACCATCTAAATTATCACCATCATCAATTATCATCACCATCATCAATTATCATCACCATCATCAATTATCTTCACCATCATCAATTATCTTCACCGTCATCAATTATCATCACCATCACCATTCTCACCCATAATGAAAATGTTAATACATTCATCACAATTTGTAAAATAACAAAGTTTCCAAAATATTTGTAATTATGTAATCGTTATTTAGATCTGGGTAACATATAATCAGGTATTTTATGACTTTTAAGTATATAATCCATCACTCGACCTTGTATGTAAATGACTGTATTTTGAGAAGAGATCTATTAATAATAATGAAATAAATACAATAATTATGTATAGGCCAACATGCTCTGCATGATATTTATCTTTCATTTCATTCATTCATTTATTATTTCACAGGGAAGAAACAATCACAAACACAATGGAAAAAAACAATTAGAGAAAAATATGAAATACATATACATGACGAAAATAAGGTAAACATGACAAAATGTTGATTACCAAATGCCAACCAAATCACAATCTAGTGGCTTCATAATGCTGCCAAACATAATCAAACAATATAATAAAATATAATACAAAAGCCAAATAAAATCAATCCAAGGGATTAAAAACAGTACAAACAAAATAAAACGACAAAAGGAACATAAAGCATTAGTGTTATGTTGGCAAGTCCAAATTTGTACTTGGGGACAGGATATATTTACGCAGTTCAGTTATGAAAGGTAATAAACCAGATATGATTAACTCCTTAACATTTAAAGGCAACCTTCCCATAATCTAGAAATCTGGAGAAGAGTGATGATGTAAAGCATTTGTTCTTGATCTCTGGGATGAAATTTAACAGTGTCGACATGTCTAGTGTTAACTTTAAAAACCTGTGAACATCAATATCAAAGCAATTATACAAACACTTTATAACAACTGAAATATAAAGAAAATGAATTCTGTTAGTAAAACGGTAATCTAATTGAATACATCTACTGGGTAACTTATTTCATTATCAGGGTTATAGTGTTCTTCTTGGAAGTCCAAGACAAGACCGAATAAAACGCATTTGAACTCTTTCTAAAGTTTCTGGTGGGTGCGAAGTACGGACACCAAACAGGGCTGCATACTCAAGAATTGGCCGACAAAGAGAACAATATAATTTAACAAGTATGTCAGGATCTTTGCTCTTAACAACCCTTCTAATAAAACCAGATAATTTGGATCTTTACTAACAATATTATTAATGTGAGGTTTCCAGTCAAGATCACGTGAAATAATGATACGAGGTATTTATAACTATTAACAATTTCAAGAGTATCAACCCCATTTTGTAAATAGGTTGAAATGGATGTTTAGACCGTGTTACTGTCATAAGTTTACATTCTTTACATTAAGAGATATGATTGAGATTACACCATGTTATTATGCTATTTAAATCATTTAATATCTTCCTGATATTGTACAGTTAAAATGAATATTTAGTTTTAAAACAACAGTTGTACATAATAGGTGGATATATCGTTTATTATGATAACAACAATGTACACATATTTCCTGTACATATATGACCTACAGTAATATTTGCATGTTTACATGATACGCCAGCATCTGTTATGCACATTATAGAGTGGATCCAGTTGATTACTCATTGCATATTCCACAGTGGATCGTATCCGTCAAGTACAGTTCAACCCTATGGCCTGTACAACCCCATGTGTCCCATCAATGCCGTACGGTGATAAAGGACGTATATTTTTGGGATATGTGGAATGAACCGGGGAAATTTAGGTCGTGAACGGTTTGGGTCAGCTGCGGTTCTAGACCCACATTTGGTTAGGGGATATTGTGTTTTTCAAACATTACATTCAAAATGTCCAAGGGCAGTCTAACCTTTGAGTATTTAAAAGGGATGTGCACGAGGCAGGCGCAGGAAACCAGGTACAATTTTACCCTGCTCCCGAAAAGAGCAGCGCCTCTTGAGCATACTTTCTACAAACAATGCCGAAGTATTTATTGATTTATGTGTTTATCCATATAATGTTAATTAGGTAAATTAAGGCCGCTGGCTGGTGTAAAAACGAAAGGTGTACATTTTTGAGAAAGTCAGAAACATTTTGGAGAAATTATTGGCAACGGTAAAAAATAAATGGTGTATGTGGGCTGCGAGGGTTCAATGCATGACTTCTGAATATAGCGCCCACATCAGAACACAGATATTGAAAACACTGGAAGACCGTGAACACAATACAAAGGGCCACTCTACAGTAACTTGATGTTATTCACTCCTCAATTTAAAACATAAATTGTCATGTACGTTTCGAACGGGCTCTACGTTGGTGAATATCATGCGGGGATAACCATAACGCGGGGGCTGGGTTGAATAAAAATAACTCAGTTATGTTATAAAGACAGAAATTGTTTGTTTGTTTTTTATCTTTTATTTCCGATCACCGCAGTACACACGTTTGCTGTACCTATTTGTGAAACGACTTTGAGCCCATTGCGCTAAATAAATATAGAAACAAAGGGTTGGTTCTACACCTGCTAACAACTTAAATGTCAGGTTGTCACCGTTAATTATTACTCGTCCATTAATGGAAGGTGCAACATTGGTTGATACCAGATTGCAGGAGTGCAGTATTACCGAAAACTTACTTGGTGTACAAAATCTGAGAAATTATTTCGTCTCAAGTAGTTTTCATCTTACATGAAACAGGGTTATTATAATATAATAATAATAATAATAATAATAATAATAATAATAATAATAATAATAATAATAATAATAATGGTTCTTGTATAGCGCACAACCATCACGTAGTGACGCTCATGGCGCTCAATGAACATTATTAAACCCTGTCACAGGCCAGTTATATCATTCCTAGAACCATCTCAACTCCTTGGGGAGTATGCAGCCCATGCATGTGCCAAATATGTAGCGCAACGAGCTTAATCAAACACAGTTACCATCTTTGCCCTCAAAAGGTCCCCATTTATACTCCTGGTGAAGAGAAGCAATTACAGTTAAGTGTCTTGCTCAGGGACACAAGCACCACGTTCGCGGCAAGGAATCGAACCCACATTCTGACCACTCGGCCATCAGAACACAAGTCCGATGCACTTAACCGCTCGGCCATGGCACCCCATAATGTCGAATCTCGTCCGGCAACTTCTTGTAAAACATAAAAACATGAACAAAATGTAACGAGTTCTCGTTTTCTCACCAATGTGAAAGTTAACAGGTTAGTTTATGATTATTGTTTCTTAAAACTAGTGGTACGTGACCAAACCAATGTTGACCTTCCTTTGAAAAACAACACAAGCAAAACGAACTACTGGTAGAGACCAAGAAAACGAACCATATCAGTCAACGTTTAAAATGTTGACCTTATATGTGATTTCTGAGTAATTGTTCAAGGCTTTTTGTTTTAAGATTCTATACATCCCCGGGCTGGGGCGACCTACACGGTTGAATTGCATATGCCGAACTTCATGGCCTTTCGTAATAATGGAAGCTCCTGTAATGGCATTGTCCAAGGATGGTCTGGTCAAGTCATGAGGAAGGACCTCATCAAAGTCACTCGGCCAGTGTATACTATATATTCAGTGGCGTAGTAATATAAAGCGATTGGGACATTAGTGAAATGTGATATAGGGAGTAGTATTACGTGCCCCTCGCCAAAGCTGTGCCCCTATCAGAATTAGGATCTCTGAGAGAAAAACATGGTCCCAACGGTTAAAAACGTTCCTCAAAGTGCCCTGAATGTCCTGGTGTACCCTGACCCCAAGTGCACTCTCCTGAACAGACCTACAGTTCGCTATTGATACTATTTATTCAGCGGCAGTCAGTACCTGGCGTTCCTTTTCATTTAGGCATATCAAATTATACTTTTGAACTTCGCTCTGCACCACTGGCAGATAAATGACGTGAAACGTATCGCAAACGAACCGTATAAATACCGTATGTAAATATCTTTATATTTCAGCATCTAGTGACGTTGTGTGAGTTTTTCTTCTTCTTCTTTTTGAATTGTCCAACGAAATAGGTATGAAATTTGACCTTCAATATTCAGTGATCAAAACTGTTGGCTCACCTTTGTCACAAGCAAAGTTACAATAGAAATCCCTGGTCAAATATTGACGACTTTGACCGTGCCAAATGTTGATTTGTATACAGTGTAAACCGACGACTTGAAGAGCCAAGGGAACAATGTCGTGGCAGTTAATGTTGGCAAATGTCCTCGGTTGAAAACGCGTACAACCCATGGGAAGCCAAGAAAGTTCGTCCAACAACAAAGGAACAAATTAAGAAGGGAACCATAGGAAGTCCTCGGTTTACACCATAAACAAACGTGGCTGGGTACTGCGCCACCTGACAGGTTGGATCACCTTTCTTATTTCAAATTCTGTATTTATTTATTTATTAAAAAGGAACGGTACAATATTGGTACTGTTGGCTAAATGTTCTAACGAGTCTACCTTTGGGATCACCAATGCATTATTATGACGAACAACCTGTACATTTTCAGATTATTACACTGCGTGTTGTTCAAACGTTAGGTCTATGTTGCATTACAGAATTTCGTGTTAATTCTAACTGAATTTTGCCGGAAACACGTAGGCCTACGTTTCCGACCGGCAATATTTCTCTTTTTCAATGACGATCGAAACAGACATTGGGGTAATGGGTAGGAGGGTGGAGGGTTCTCTGTCATCCCCCATCCGCCACATTCTTTATGTGGATTGCAACCGTTTGGGAACAAATTTGAACCAATAAGTTGTATTTATAAAAACTAAATCTTCACAACACTCATCATTTACGGGCAGTGCTCTTTCAAAATAATCGAAACACAGGTTCAGAACCTGGACCGGTGGAATATGTGGCAGAGAATTGCGTGGTTCGCTTGGCAGCATCAGAGCAGACAGGACAGTTAATATGTCAGATGCATCTCGCCAGACGACGAAGACATTAGACATTCCTGAACCTGGATAGATTGACCAAGCTGAGCTACCCTTAGATGGAAAATACAGCCCTCTGAGTAAGTACCGGTAGTCTTGGTTCAAGAATTGTTTGTCGTTTTGATACACGATCCGACGGTGCTACACGAACGTTACATTAAACGCCACAATCACGAACCGCAAATCACAAACCGCTACCATAGATGTGTGTGATAGCGGTTCGTGATTCGATAAGCGGTTCGCGATTGTAGCGGTTCGCTGTAGCGCCATCGTGCGGCGCGGCGTGCAGCGACGGATCGTGTACCGGTATCAAAAACAGTCTTGAACCAAGACTACTGATTAAGTACAACAAGCGAAATCGGTGTGTGTGTGTATGTTTTTTTTAATAATTAACCCACAGACTCTAGTTTAAAGTAGTCTTGGTGCGAAACGGACTTTCTGGTCGAGTTACATTACCGTATAAAATCAGGCTTGACGACCGACCCACTCTACAGAATCCGTCACTACGGGCGTTATGCACGACAAACCTTACTTATACTACGAAAACTTCCACGAGAGACGCAGGTTCGGAATAACCGCCGAGCCCAATTGTGGTGATAACTACCGCGCCGCCACCCACTGGTTGGAACGTCGCATTTATCAGTCGTCGCACTTTCGGCGTTGTTTGAGGAAATTTATGTTTGTATTGCACCTCAATAAACACATTTGATTATAATGTTATTAGATCAACTTCTTCACAACTTTATATCTGACTTTGTTCTCAGATAATGGTGAGGGTGTAACGGTACGTCTTGGACAGTGGTATCCTGCCGAGTCATACAGAGTTTGAAGGCAGAGCTAGCATTTGTTCGACGCTTGGGGTAGTGATGTAAGCCTTCTTGCACAGAATTATTTTGAAAGTCATAACTACAGGCAAAATAATATAAAGATTTTAAGTTTTGTATGGTGGAAGAATGTTTTAGGAATCTTTGCATATAGCACCATAGCAATTCTATCCGTGAAATGATGTTGGTTTTAACATTCTGACATTTCGATCAGTATACTCTGGTTTTCTTGAAGAATGCCCAACTCTTAGGCTGGAACTGCTTAAAAGGGTGAATCACGAAGGCAGGGAAATTGAAAATGAAAATTACGAAGGCGGAAATTGAAAAGGATTTAAAATATAGTATGTAATATTCGCATTTGGTCTCGACCTGACAGAGTCTAATTCTCAAATGCAAAATATAATTAATCATTATGTGTGAAATGTTTATTGTTTTTTTTTTTTAAAGTGGATAACAAAATCGTTGGAAATTGTAAACACAATGGGATCTGTGCCCGAAGTGACTATGTGGTGGAAGTGACGCGTGTAGTGAATATAACTCGCAGACGTACCGGTATATTTTGACTCCTCGTTGTCTCATAGGCCCAGTTGTTCATATCATGTATGACGTGACCACAAATAGAATAAAGTACAATGACATTTACGTTGAGAATATTTTTCACTTGTTTCATCTTCTTATAAATGAATAGATAATTTCATTTTCATTTCATTCATTGATTTCACAGGTAGAAAAACAAATACACACAAATTTACATTAAATTACAGAAACAGAAACAAAGGTAGCCTCTGTAGGATTACAAAAGTTAACTAAATTACTGTCGAGTTGATGCTACCACCTGATGCTACTCACTTAGGAAGTAAACAAACATTGAATCACACTAAGAACGATAAACAACATGGCTTTAGACACACTTTGAGATATGAAACAATACTAAAATAAAATGTAAAATGAAATGAAATAGATAATTCACGTTTAATCCTCTTTTGTCCGATCCAGGACCAGTCTAGCCTACATGATGCTTTTTGTACCTCTTCTTTTGTGTTTTTTCACACCTGATTAACTTCTGCCCACTCTTGTGTTAAGTATGGGGCTTTCCTCATGTTTGTATATGTCCATTTTGTCTTTTGAAAGAACCAGCTAGAGATTCTAAACGTGGCCAATAAGCTTTTTCTTTTTAAAATGGTTAATATTTTTTTTTATCGCTGTTCTGAAGTTCCCATCATAAAGCCCAAATATTTTTTCCCAACTTATTTTAATCTATAGTAAGGGTTGGTAGCATCATAATATCTCTAATGAATTTGAATAGTGCGTTGTTGATTCTTGAAGAACTTGACGTTTTATTTTTCCTGAGTCATTCCCCAGAGTAAACTGATCGATCTGATCACGCTGGTGCCACCGCAAACTCTCTTTACTGTCCTTCCACCCCCCAAAGCTTCAACCTTTTTTGTTTCTTTTTTGGTTAAAATCCACGCTGGTGGTTTAGGGCGCCATTGTGACCCAAAAGCTATAGGAGTTTGTAAAATTGGGACCCCAGGACAATGGATGTGCATGCTGGTAAAGGGGGAAAAAATCCAGTTTTCTTTTAAGTTCAACACCAGTATGCTAATGGATCCAAAAAACCCCCGAATTTTTTAAAATTTTTGTTCACGATAAAGTGAAAATTACGAAAGTTGGACTCTAACCGTTTAGGGGTCCTTTCCATTTTTTAACGGGCAATGAAATAAATGGAATTTCCAAATGTTGGTTTTACCATTTATATATTGATTCTTATAAAGTTGGATGTATTTACAGACAGTGTATAATTGATTTCACTACTATCACACCGTCTATACACATATTTCTTTAGTGGGGAATCCTTTTTCTCCTAGGGCGTCCTCTTTCTCCTGTCCGTATTTGTTATATCCCGTTATTAAAAGAGAATACGGCCATCCTCCGCAGGTCTAGTTTGGGGTAGCCCATAATGCCAAGAAACCGGCAGGCCACACTTCGCTGAAATGTACGGGAGCAAATCCCGCGGGATAACGACTGGACGGTCTGATTAACGAGACGGGATCACTGTGGTGGTTGCTGCTGGCAACATGGACGACAATGCATGTGCCGCTAGTCCATCTCGTAACGAGCAGGTTATTAAACCTTTATTTCCCCAATTTAAGGTTTTTTTTATTCAGTGAACTGCATGGACCGAGTTCCGTTCCCAGGAAGCGGGGAACAAAAATGGTTCGAATCGGCCTAGCCCGTGACCGTGGCGCTTGTGTCCTTGAGCAAGACGCGAATACTACGTAAATGGGTAGTAGAGATGTTGTTGGGTTTGGATGGCCATTGTAACCCTGATATGGAAACCCTCAGAACAGGGCTGTTATTGCCGCAAGGTTTCTTCTTTATGTTTGGTACATTCACCTAGTCCCACCCCACCTCATTTCTCCCACTGAAAAATCCGTTCAAACAGTAAAGCGCTGCCTATTGAACTCCTGTCACGTCAGCCACATACATACATCCACCCGGGGTTAATTCTCAACGCGTTTAATTGTTAACAGGAGATGATTGTAGAAAAACTAAAGGGTCTTTTCACTGGTTTCTTTCCCCCATTGTGACCCGTTATTTTTAAATCTCAAATTATTTCCCTTTAGCCGTAGTACAAATGAAAGTCTGTAAAAATGTTAGCAAATAAGCTGATTACAATGATGAATGTTTAAGGATTATAACATTTTGAAATACCAAATGTATTAAGAGTGGTTAATAAATGAACATGCCCGTTCCCAGCATTAGACAAGAACCATGAAATTAAGTAAAAAGTAGAGTATATAGCAGACCTTTGGTAAGGTGGGTTAAAAGCCTTTCAAAAAAAAAATGACTTGCAAGATCTGGGTCAAATTTCATAGAACTGGAAGCAAAAAAGGTGTCAACAAAATTAAAATTCAAAGCAGACAGCCACCCAAAAATACACTGTAAAATTATTTTGTATCTACATTAAATGTGTCCACACCGTTAGTATTAAAAATTTTCGTCAATTCCCAATTAGAGAAAAAGAACTAAAATTTTTCCAATTTTAAATTAATTTTGGGGTTCCCCTTGTTTCAGAGGGCTAAGAGCATCAAACAAAATTGTAAATTTTGTTTTTCTAGAAAGTTTACAATTAATACAAAAATCTCTTTTCCAAAACAAAAACCCATTTTAAAACACCATGCTCTTTCTTTTTTCAACAAGGGGTTCCAGTTATAAAAATACATGCTCCAATATTTTTAAAACCCAAATTGCCTACTTTTAAAAACCTGCTTTTTGGGGAAATTGATCATAATATCCAAATCCGACCCCCAAAACCATCCCCAATATCAAATCCCCCCCCCCCCCCCCCCCCCCCCCCCCCCCCCCCCCCCCCCCCCCCCCCCCCCCCCCCCCCCCCCCCCCCCCCCCCCCCCCCCCCCCCCCCCCCCCCCCCCCCCCCCCCCCCCCCCCCCCCCCCTTTTTTTTTTTTTTTTTTTTTTTTTTTTTTTTTTTTTTTTTTTTTTTTTTTTTTTTTTTTTTTTTTTTTTTTTTTTTTTTTTTTTTTTTTTTTTTTTTTTTTTTTTTTTTTTTTTTTTTTTTTTTTTTTTTTTTTTTTTTTTTTTTTTTTTTTAATAATATTTTTTAACCCCCAAGTAAGGGGTTTTAAAAACCCCATGCCCTCGGTTCACTTGGGCGGCTTAAATAAAAAAATTTAGTATTTTTGGGGGTTTTAAAAATTCAAGGGGATTCCAAAGGGAACTTAGAAGGAAAAAATTTCCAATTAAAAAAATTTAAAACAGAAAGCCGCCCAAAATACACTGTATACTATTTGTTCAATTAATCGGCTGGAAAACCAACAAAACCTGTTTTAGTATATAATAAAAAACTTTTCTGCTGGGCAGTTTGACGTTCAATCACCGAGAACAAACGTTAGAAAATTTTCAAGGAAATAGCGGTTATTCCAATCCCGTCTTTAATGAAATAATTATGTGGCCTCTTCCGCTGTCCTTTTCAGGTTTACCGTGGGAACAGACATCGACGATACCCGATGGCCATCTTTCCAACTGGGGACGTGCGTGGACATCTTGCTCAGCGTACACATAGAAGTGCTACCTGCACGGGTTTCCAAAGGGAAACCCGATGAACCGGGTGGACATCGGTGGCTTGCCCATGTCGCAGGTATATAGTCACATCGGGGGGGAGGTGGGACCGCATCTGGGTATCAAGGGGTGTAGCTGAGGCCGATGCTCCGTTCGACATTTTTTCAACAAGGCTTCTGCGAGTTTCATTTGAATAATGTTTGGTACACTGACTCAGTGCATATTTATAATTGTCCAGACTTGACCTACTTTTACAATAGACCACTAGCTATATTCGGGGCCCTAAATTGTCTTGCATATCATTCATAAATTCATGATATAGTCATATACCTATCCATATCATTCATTATAGTCATATACCATCCATATCATTCATGATATAGTTTTAAATTCAACCCTATCCATATCGTTCAAAGATTTATAAGTCATATCAACCTATCCATATCGTTCATGATATAGTCATACCTCCATCCATATCGTTCATTAAAATTTAATAGTTTCACCTATCCATATCGTTCAGATATAGTTTCAACTATACCTATCCATATCTGGTTTCATATATAGTCATGTAACCTATCCATATCGTTCATGATTAGTCATACCACCATCTCATATGTCCGTTCATGATATAGTCAACACCCATCCATATCGTTCATGATATAGCTATCAAAGTCAAATCATCCCTATCCATATCGTTCATGATATAGTCATATACCTATCCATATCGTTCATGATATAGTCATAACCATCCATATCGTTCATGATATAGTTTCATATACCTATCCATATCGTTCATGATATAGTCATATACCTATCCATACACTGTATGCGTTTTCTAAATGTAAGATCTTTCTTGGTGTAAAGTTGGTACTGATATCTCACCATGAGAAGTGATTTTCCAAGTGCTTTCATCTTAGAGAAAAAAGGAATTTTACGTCGAATTTACGAGCAACTTTAAAACAAAAAATTTAAACATATTTTTTGACATTTAGACGTGAGCACCTATTGTGATGAATCTTTTACAGGTTTGTTTTTTAATGTTTTCTTGAAACTGTAGAGGTTGAATTGCCCAGATTTTCATCGTCTATACATATCATGGTACCTGCTCGTGATAACCGTCGCCTCACTAGTAAGCAGGAGGTCTGGGGTTCGAATTCCGCCCAAGTCGCCTGTGGATTATTTATTAAATGCTTCATACATACGTCAGTGTAAGGGCAAAATCAAATAAATTGTTTATAACCCGACGAAGAATTTGCCTTCCAAAACCAATGTTGAAATTTCCCCTTTAATGTGTTAATAGGCATTTGGCACAAAGGCCTACCAGATTACAAATTGAGGATACTATAGGCATAGAAAGGATTTTTTCTCTATACTATAGCTATGCATTGATGCATTTTATCCCATATTATATCGTGATATATAGCAACATTGTGTTATGTCTTGGGGAAAATTAAATAGTGGGTGCCTTAAGCCAGTTTACTAGAAATGATTCGAACATAAGTCGCAAAAAGGTTTATTCACAAGCCTGAATAGCGAAAGAGCTATTGTAATGGACAATCTACCCATGGAGCTTACTAAAGGACATACCGGTAATTTTATAGGGCCTCTAGTATACTTGTTTATGAACCATAATCAATACGTTACTGAGCTGAAGGTGCAGAAAAGTACGTTTTGTTTGTTTCCTAAAATTTCTTTTTTTAAAAGTTTCAAACCGATACAGTGCATCTCATTTTCCTTTTTGATCAGGATGCCGCGATCATATTTTGAAGATGTCCTAGGCAACGCCATGGTCAAGGCAAAGATTCTCTTCAGCAACACCCGACGAACTGCTTTTCAATCAAGGCAACTCAACGGAATATGAAGCAACGGCAAATCTGCTTTACGTGTTCAGACTGCAAAGCAAGAGATGGAGAAGGTGGCGATAGAACTGAAGACCCAAACGTTGTGAAGATTCAGTTTAATGGCTGATATTCAGGGGGGCCCTTTGATACTACTAGTATGCATGGCGTGGTTGCGTTAAAACCCTTTCTGCATTCGTAATCATTTATGATGATCAATTATTACAGTGAAGCATTAGTTTTTTTTTTGGGTTCTTCATCTGAAAATAAATAAGAACTGTTCGATTGGAAAAAAGAAGATATTGAAAATAAATAATTACCTTCAGGTAAAACGGTTCCCTTGACACGTATTATGCATTGTTTTTTTGCTATGCACCCTTTGTTATCTAAATTATACCCCAGTCACAAAGCTTGCGAGGGGTTTGCGAGTAGTTTGCGACGGATTTCTAGGCATTTTCGGCCGCCCCACGGGACTCCTTTGCGGCTCCCGGGTCATTTTGGCATCGGGGGGCATCGAGTTACTTTAACCCGGATTTAAAAACCTGGTGCGGCGTTTCGCATCGAAAACTGATCGCAATAACGGCTCATGCCGGCCGATGTCCGGCAGGGCATCGCACACATCGGGCGGCGCGGGACAAATTTGACAACCCAGACAATCCATATCGGGCGTGGCCGGGCGCTGCCCAGACGCGCTCAGACGCCGGCTGGACCCGCCCGGCGTCCGGCCGACTGCGGCGCCCGGCCGGATACCGCAGGGGGATCGCAGGACATGGCAGAAATCGGACGAGTGCCTGCCGGACACCGGCCGAAAACAGCCAGAATTCGACCCCATTTCGGAAAGTCGGCCGATCGCAGGCCCGGGGACCCCCCCGTCATGGCAGCGTGGGCACTTTTAAATTTTGACTGTGACCGCCCTATCGCGCGATCTTTCGCCGACCTACACGCCGGTCGATGCCTAGAAATCGCACACGCCGCCGGCTCCGCTTTAAATTTTGACTTAGGTATAAATTATGTACAGTATTCACCCAAGATTCCCTACAAAAAAATACACTCACTGGCCAAAAGTATTGCAACATGCTCAAATAGCACTTAAAGGAACAGGTGAGATGATCATTAATCCGATTTCATCGATCGTGTATTACATAATTTCCGAGCAAGAACAGTATAAAAGAACACTGAATTCAAAACACAGGCACTTTCAAGAGAAAATATGGTGTAAATAAAATAAAATAAATTATTAAACAGTTCTCCAAACTGAACTTTTGGGGATGTTGAATACTCATGGCCAGTGAGTGTACTTATTTTCATTTTCATGATTATGGCTTAAGTTTCAATTAAGAGGGTATTATAAAGGCTAAGTTTTTATATTTATTTTCATGAAAAAAAACAATAATTATAAACAAAATCAGACAATTTTTTTTTCAATAGACTAAAATTTTCAAAATATCATTATGTTGACAATAAATTGAATATTCCAATCGAAATTATTTGTTTGATTTGTTGTTTGTGTTCGATGTATGTACCCTTATTATGTCACTGACACACAAACCCTTTGGGGTGCGAATGAGGAGTGGTTCTCATTGCACCGTTTGTTTATCACAATAGCCGAGACCGTCCCCCAAAGATCGTAAATTTTAAAAATT